>CAUYON010041215.1:0-15362 GCA_963573935.1 Arctocebus calabarensis
GGTTGATGCCTCCTTCCCCACCTTGCCCCTCTGTCACACCCAGATGGTGGCAATCCCTCAGGGCTGTGATCCAGTTTCTTCCAATGAGCAGATGCTCCAGAGGTTTGTGCCTGCCTGGGTCACAGTGAGGTCTGTGGCTCCTCAACCAGTCTGCTACTCCCTGTCACTGTTTGGCAGGGGGAGGTGAGGCCTGACAACCTGGGTACTTGATAGGGGCTGGGCGATTCACTCAGTTCCAGCCCTGTCCCTTATTGATGTTACTGCTGGAATAGAACAAGTTTGCAAAATTTATTTCTGTCAAGGCTATTTTCCCTGATCAGACTTGGGTCACAAATAGGTCTGACTCAGTCTGTGAGTTCTAGCCCTTTGTCTCAGCTTTCATATCCTGAGGGCCAGGTGATTCTGAAGGTAAGCAAAGCAGCCTCTGCCCTGGTTGTCAGCTGACTCTGCGCATATTCTAATCTCTGCACTCTGTCCCCCCAATCATAAGAGTTTTTATGTGGGAAAAGGGAGGCAGGAGGCATATCCTCAGGCATATCCTTCACATGCCTTGGTCGCTGGTCCACTCTGCTAGTGGCTATCACTGGAGAAGCTGCCTGCTTCCCCTGGCCGCCCAGAAGACTGGGAGTATCTCCTCAAAACATCCCCAGGGGTGCGAGTCCTCCTGCTATTGTTCCTGCAGCTGCGGTTGCTGTTTTGTGCCTCAGGGGACCTTCTTTCCAGCTGGGCCTCCTCTCGGTTCCCTTTCCTCTCACCACTCCAGAGCTGGAAAATCAGCACAGATCAGCAACAGTCTGCGCCTTGTCCACACCCCTCAAGAAAGTCTCCAAGAATCTGGACTCTGTGGGGGACAGGCCTCCAGACCTTGGGGTGAGAGTGAAGGGGAATATCAGGAACTCAAACTTGCAGGTAGAGAATATATACAGTTTTATGCAGTTTTATGCCTGGCGGGATAGTGCCGTGGCACCCTAGTAGGGGAAGGAGGTCTGGTTTTTAAAGGGTCTCTCCCGTGGGGTAGAGTGGGAGGATATCTGAACTCTGCTCGCTTGTTTGTATGGAGGTATGGAGTATACTGCGAGCCGCTCTCATGGGGGAGGGACTCCCATCAGCTTGGTGATGTGCTCTGTACCTTTTTGTTTGTGTCCTCGGGGTCTCAGGTTGCCCCAGCAGGGTTAATATGCATTCTTCAACCTTTTCTTTTGGCTCAGATCTAAACCATCGGCTTTCTTGCTGAGTTTCTGTCCTTTAACTCTCCTTCTGGAAGGGAACCTCTGTGGAAAGCTGGCTACAGACTGCCATCTTGGCTCCTCCCCCAATCATAAGAGTTTTTATGTGGGAAAAGGGAGGCAGGAGAGTCAAGGAAGTTGATGGGACAACAGAAGCAGTGTAAGAGAGAAATCAGAAGATGGTATACTGCTGGTTTTGCAAACAGAAGAAGGGGCTATAAACCAAGAAATGAAGGCAGCTTCTGGAGGGCCAAATAGACAATGGAACAAATCCCCCCACACACACTAGACCCTCAAGAAGGAACAAGGTACTGCTGATGCCTTAGTTTTAGTGTAGGGAAACCCATTTCAGACACCTGAATTCAAGAATGGTAAGATAACAAATTTGTGCTGCACTAAGATGCTAAGTTTATGATCCTTTGTTTATAGGAAATTAATATAACTTTATACTCATACACAAATAAATTATGTTACACATCAGTTTTCCTTCAAAATTGAAGATTCTACCAAAATACATGACAATTTTAGTAAGCACAAAACTATATGACGATAATTAAAGACACTCACTGACAGTTGATATGTTCTGGGTGTCTATATTATCTCCACATTTATAATACAATGCATTCCAGGAAAATGTTTTACCCAATGAATCATTGTAGATTGCCCTGAGCTCATGCATGGTTAAATGATTTGTACAACATGCCTGGTGCCACAGATAGAAATCACTGAAGAGAAAAAGAAGAGGAAGCTATGAAGTAAAACTTTAATTTCTGATATACTGAACTGTCTTCAAACACAATGCATGTCTCATAGATGAACAAATGATCATTAGCCAACCCATGCTAATGAGATTCTGACACAAAAGCTAATTACTGTGAGTAAACAATAATTACATATATAGCCACTGTGCAAGGTCCTCTACTTGACTGTAATATCTAAACTCATGTGATTACCAGGCAAACAAATATATATATATATATATATATATTTTTTTTTTTTTTTAATGCAGACAATCCCTATTTACAATGCTTCGTGTTTAAGTGCATAGCTGGAGAGTTAATTCTTTGGAAAATATCGCTTTTCAAGGAAGGTGCATTTTAGTAAAAAATTTTTTTCTAAAAAATCTAGTAGGGATTAATAATACACTAATCTCCTTAGTAACTGAAGCTAATTTATGAGAACTATAAACTTTAATCTATTTCCAACTTTAAAAGCAGAGAACATAAGTCAACCAGAAAAGTATTTATGGCTAGTTACCAAAATTAAAATTGATTCTCTTTTGGGCAGAAGTAGCAAGAACCTTGGATTGGAGATAAGACATAGAATCTAGTCCTATTCTGCAACCAAGATACCGTGAAGCTCTAAGCAAGCCCTTTAGACTCACAAATCCTAAGTTTTTCCTCTATGATTTAGAATGTTATTCCAGTTGTGTATCTCTTTACAATTCAAAAGCAGTCTATGCTTGAACATCAATGCAGGCTTGTTTTACTAATTTCATTTTTGTTAACTTATAAAAGCATAACTTCTAAAGACATGTAAATCTTAGGTTGTATCCATGATAGTGCATGCTGGGTGACTCAATGAAAAAGGCAGTATGTTTTATCTTACAGTTTATTCAGAGCTTGGTGATTTAGTATCTTTCCTTGGCTTATAGTGAAAATGTTGACAAGGATTACTGCCCTTTAGTAAAAATAATTTTTATTGTGTTTGGCCAGAAATCTACACGTGATGAAGAGTAGGGTCCAAACAACAGATGAGCATATCAGCTGTGGCAGCTTTGCCTCCTCCCTTCCTCCTAGCATTCCCCTCCCCCTTTCCTATCTCTCTCCAACATCATTAATCAAAACCAAGGCTTAACTATAAATAGGCACTGGAATTGACTTAACTAACTTTAACATGGAAGGAAAGAGCTGGGGTAGGTTCCAACTTGGCTACATTTCCTTTCATTCCTGAAGATTTTCCAGCAAGGTCTAAACCTCCTGCTGCCCTCTTCTCCCTCAATCTTGTCCTGCAGAATGAAAGAAGGTGCGGCATTATATTGACAGGCAGCACCTTCTTTCGTTCTGACTTTGTAGGACAATCTCATCATTGTCGTAATACACCATATGCAATGCCTGTGCTCATTCCCAAAGAGATGACATGCAAAGTCACAGAGAAATGTCAGTACAAGTCATTCAAAAATATCTGATTTTCATTCATTTGATCAACACTCAAAATATAGAATTTGGCTAAAAATAAACCAGGTTTATGGAGGCTTATAAAAACACAAAACAGAGAGAAGAAAAAGATTATAATCAAATTGGGGCAGGAAGGTAATAAGAAGGCATCTAAAGGACTTGAACTATTAAGTACTGCAATGAAAACAATGTAAACTTCATAAAACTTTCTCCTATGACTTCTGGTTAAGAAAAGGTTTGAATTAATCACGCTTTATGGTGTCCACTTCGCTCCAAATATGTATATAGTGAAATAAAAGAATGCCAAAAAGATAACACTAGAATATAAATTAAGATATACATTCTCAGAGACTGGTAGCGGTGAGCATGGATGAAGCCACAGCCTTCTGGGTTCAGTGCCCCAACCAGGCAACGGGATATAAAAATTTCTGTTCAGTGGGGTATTAAAAATACTCCACTTAATATGAAAGACTGAACTCAGGATCTACGCTTAAAGTTGGACTGGATTTGGCATCCTCTGTTTATTAAAGGAAGCTCAAAATTAGACATTGCCAAATGATTCTGGGCCTTGCTGGTTTTATAATTGGTTATCAAGGGGAAGGGTATGTCTTTGTTCCCCAGAGGACATTCGACAACGCCAGGAGACATTTCTGGTTGTCATAACTGGAAAGAAGGTGGTATTACTGGCCTCTGGTGGGTAGAGGACAGGGATGCTGCTTAACATCCTACAATTCACAGGGCAGAGGATCATCTGGCTAAAATGGTAACAGTGTGCCCCTATTTAGAAATCTTGAGTTATATGGATCTAAAGACCGACTGAAAGGTAGGAGGCACAACCACTGACTAGAAAAACATCTGAACCAAGCTGCTACTGGTCTGAGATTGGCTGTGCATCACTTTTAATATCACTAAGGAGAAAGTGTCCCAAAACTATCACCTAAGATGTGGTTTTATCCTGGGGTCTAAAGCAGAAGTCACCTAAAAAATGATGCTGATGAGAGACAGAGAGAAAGAGCATGAATGTGAAAGTGTAAGAGCAAGAGAGCTAGAAAAACACAAACAAAATATCCACTCAAAATTAGCCTATGGATCAAAATTCTAAAATGTGAAAAAACATAAAATTGAAAAAGACAGCTAATAATCTCAATATTCAGACTGTGAGGGCACTGTGTGAAATTAATTTTATAAAAGAACTTGACAAACACTTTAAAATAGATATGTGTAAAATGTTCAAAAAGATAAATAATGAAATCACATCTATCAAAATAGAAAGAAACTGGGCAGCGCCTGTGGCTCAAAGGAGTAGGGCACTGGCTCCATATACCGGAGGTGGCAGGTTCAAATCTGGCCCTGGCCAAAACTGCAAAAAAAAAGAAATTATAAAACAAAATTGGGCAAAAAGGAACTACGAACACATGAATATTAAAAGACATAAATTAAAACTTAAGAAAATATAGTTTTCAAAGTTAAAATTCAAATAACAAAATGATCTTTAGATTTGAAGTAGCTAAATAAAACATGATTTAGTGAATTAGATTTTGGTACCAAGGAATTTACCCAGAAGCTACCAAAGAGAGAAAAAGTAATCAAAACTTGTAAAAGAACATTTATGAATCAGGGCAGAGATTGTGAGTTTCCAACTTCAAAGCCTTATTTGAGATTTAGAATCTGTTAGTAGAAATAAAAAAAAAAAAGAGCAATATTTAAATATAATTATCCAAGAGTTTCCCAGAATGAGAGAAAAATGAGTATCCTCAGTTGAAAGTGCGCTGTGAGTATTCTGCAGCATAAGTACAAATAAATCCCACACCTAGATAAATATTAGTAAAACTTTAAAATATCAATCATAAAATCCAGCAGAGACAAGAGATAGCTTAACCTAAAAAGGAAATACTTATTAAGCACAGAAATATTTCTGATCAGCAACAAAAGATAGTAGAAGAACCTGGAGCGATACCATTAAAGGGATGAAGAAAAAGAACTGTCAATATAAAATTTTATTCCCAGAAAAATTACCATGTAATGTTAGGGGGGAATAATGATATTATAAATCATAAAGCTTTAAGAGTATTTAATGCAGGGACAGTCATTAAAGAATTATTAAAGCAGCCAGGTGTGCTGTAATCCCAGCACTTTGGGAAGCTGAAGCAGGAGGATCACTTGAACCTAATTAGAGATCAGCCTGGCAACACAGCAAGACTCTCCGTATCTACCCCAAATTAAAAAACTTAGCCAGATGTGATGGCACACACCTGTAGTCCTAGCTACTTTGGAGACTAAGGTGGGAGGATCACTGAAGGCCAAGAGTACAAGGTTACGGTGAGTTATCATTGTGCCACTGCACTGAGTGATAGAGCAAGACCCTGTCTCAAAAAAAAAAAAAAGCACATTCATGTTTCTCATTCATGAATAGCAAGTGACATTGCTGAAATGGATAAGCTGCACTATTCTCACATCAAATGCTCTTGAGTTCAGTTCAGTAATCTTGATTTTTCTTACCTCATACTCCCTACTTTAGTATGTTGCTTTTAGTTTCATTATGGGGAAAAAATTTTGTTTTCAAGTATTACATATATAGAGATGAAAAGTAAATTTTTGGAAGAACAAACATTTAGAAACTTTAATAGGAACTTAAAATAAATAGAATAAATCAATTATATATAGAAACAATGTATCAATGTAACAAAAAGACTCTTCAAGAAAATAGTTAACAAATATGGGGGAGGGAAAAAGTAATTGGCTGAAGGGTATAGAACTATCAAAAAACGAAAGCATGTAGAACTGTTGTATCCTGGACTGTGCTGTGTCACAAAAATGACTATGATCACTTCAACTGCTTAATCTACAAAATAAGAGAGCGAGGAAAATCATTATCCTTGATCCTTGATCAAAGGTGTTAGTTAATCTACAAGATCATTAAAGTATCTTTGAGCTGTGTTATTTATCATAAATAATCTAGCAGTCACAATCATAAAGTCATAACCTTTAAATATGTATATGGATTAGTCTTTTAGCTGTTCCAAAAACATATTTTGCATTACTTCCAGGGCTCTATGCCAAGTTTTTTTTTTTTTTTACTACACAGTTGAGTTGATTGTATCTCAAACAAGAAGCAGTACACTTAATCAAAGTAGGCACCTAAGCTGTTGATGCAAATTTGCCATCTTAAGGGTAGCTTGTTTATTACAGCAGCAAAGAAGCTTGAAGAGGGAGCATATACCAAGTTTTTTATTGTAGATCAATAAAGACCATGGAACCAAAATGTAGCATTTACCAACATCCCAGTTAAAATCATAATATGTTTTGTGTTACTTCTAACACTTGCTGATAAAATTGCAAAATAAAAGTTCTGAAACAAGACAAGGATGCCCACTTTAATGACTTCTATTCAACATAGTACTGGAAGTCCCAGCTAGAACAATCAGACAAGAACAAAATAAAGAATATCCAAACTGAAAAGGAAGAAATCAGATCATTCTTATTTGTGGACAGTATGATCTTATATTTATAAAAAAAAAAAAGGTTCCATACACACACAAAAAATACTGTAAGATTAAGAACTGATAAACAAATTCAGTGAAGTTTCAGTATACAAAATTACAAAATCAACACCAACAAAGTGAAGAGACAACCTATAGAATGGGAGAAAATATTTGCAAACTGTTCATCTGGCAAAGGATTAATAACCAGAATGTATAAGGAACTAAAACAATTCAATAGCAAAAAATAATAATAATAATAATCTGACTAAAAATGGGCAAATGATATGAATAGATATATCTCAAAAGAAGACATACAAATGGCTAATAGGTATAATAGAAAGGTTGAACATCATTAATCATCACAGAAATGTAACTGAAAAGCACTATGAGGTATCATCTCACCCCAGTTAAAATGGCTATTATCACCTTGAGATATCACCTAACCCCAATGACAATAGTCCACATCACAAAATCCCAAAGCTGTAGATCCTGCCATGGATGTGGAGAGAAGGGAACACTTTTACACTGGTGGTGGGATTGCAAACTAATACAGCCTCTTTGGAAATAAGTATGCAGAATCCTCAAAGAGCTAAAAGTAGAACTTCCATTTGATCTTGCAATCCCATTACTAGGTATATATCCAGAAGGAAAAAAAAATCATTTTATCATAAGGACATTTGCACTGGAATGTTTATTGAAGTTCAAGTCACCATCACTAAGCCATGGAATCAGCCTAAGTGTTCATCAACCCATGATGGATTAATAAACTGTGGTCTATATTTACCATGGAATACTAATCAGCCATACAAATATAAAGATTTTACACCTTTTGTATTAACATGGATGAAGTTAAAAAACATTCTCCTTATAAAGGTATAACAAGAATAGAAAAGCAAGTATCCAATGTACTAAATACTAGTATGATGTCAATAGATAAACAACTACATGCCCACATGAGAGAAAAACACAACTAAGTGCAAGCGGGGAAGGAGGGAGAGGGATTGGTAAGCTCTTACCTAAGGGACACAATGTAAGAGTATACAGCACACCCCCTGGGTGAAGGGCTCAACTACAATTTGGACTTTACCTAACAAATGCAAATAATGTAACCTAATCATTTGTACCCTCATATTAATCTAAAGTACAAAAATAAAAAATAAAAAGACTGGCTGTAATCAAAAACCAGTAAATACCAAATGCTGGGAAGGATGTAGCAGAGAAAGGAGATTCTAGTACACTATTGATGGGAATGTAAATTAATACAGCCACTAAAGGAAAGAATATGGAAATTCCTCAAAAAACTAGAAATAGAACTACCATATGGTCCAGCAAACTCACTAATGGATATATATTCAAAACAAATATGAAAGAAATACTTGCACTCCCACATTTATTGCAGCATTATTCACAATAGCTAAGATATGGAATCAATCTAAGTGTCTATCTTAAACTCATTCATTCATTCACCAACTATTTACATTTATTTGTTGAATGATGAACCATACCAACATGATCCCTGACCTAATAAAGCTCTTATGACTATAGATATTATATATACATATTCATATATATGTATATTCTCATTAGGACATTGAATGTTTAATAAAAATTTGCTACAAGTCACTCATAATTCCCAGAGGCAGCATTCCATTATTAAATCACAAAACAAATGGGAGGGTAAAGTCATTCCTTCTGCACCCAGGAATAAGCTGCTCCCCAAGACACCAACTGGCCACAGCATAGCTGGGCTGAGGCTTGCCTTCGCACACCCATAGAGTTCCCTGCCAAAACTGACCTCATGTTTCAACCACAAACACACAGCTAATAATAGCTTCTGCTCTTAACTTACAAAATCCAATTCTTAAAGGTAATTTTTGATAACCAGCCAGAAGTCTGAGAAAAAAATTTACAAAGCCTAACCAGTAACTACTACCAAAACACAACTTCTCCCACAGGGCACTTCCAAGTTTCACCACCATAGTCCTTTGAAAATAATCTGAGAATCTCGCAGCTAGTGTGTGTATCTGTTCACTCTAGAGGTCAAGTCTATTAATTACCCCACACCAGCTTCTGTTCTCTCAAAGGGACAGGTAATAGGTGGAAAGATTTCAGGATGGGATCAAGAATGTATAACCAAATATTTTCCACATACAAAGTGGTCATAAAGTGTGTGTACAATTTTGAATTGCACACAAACCTTATAGCCACCCTGTATATTATATATACATGGTTGTTAGTAGAATTTGCCATATGTTTAGTAGCTGAGGGAAATATTTAAGTGTTAAATTTAGCTAAAAAGAAAATACACAGTCTTATATATTTTTCATCCTTCAATTAGAAAATCTAATTATAGCATCTTCATTCCACTATTCAGACTACTTGTGAAAGCAAAAAACCCAAGAAGTTCAAGACAAATGGCTTCCTGAAGGGCAGATTGTGAAACATGAAAACATCAGACCCAACATGATGGAAATGCCTAGGTTCTATAAATCTGTGGACAAATAAAATCCATCCACTGTGTGGCTGTGGCAGGTGATAAAGAACTGTAACCTTTCTCAGGGCAAGGACCATGTCTCTTCTGTTCACAACTGTATGCCCACTTACTAATGCAAGTAAGCAAGATGGCTAGGATATACTACATGCTCAATAAACATTTGATGTTTAAATTAATGGTAAATGAGAAGATGGATAGACGGATAGAAAGGCAGATGAATGCATAGATATTGTTCTCTATCTGGATGGGTGAAAGATGAATTAGGGATAGAGAATAATCAATAATTTAGGGAAATATTTCTAAGTTTTGTTACTGACACCCTTCTTTTGGCCACCAATAAGACAAAATACTCTGAGCAAAGCTTTGAAGATAGATGAATGAAAGTGTGGATTGTGGAGTGACCTTTGATTAGTTATGCAATGTTAATGCAAATAATGTCACATTTGGGGGCCCATTTCCTCATCATTAAAATTGATAAATAAAATATATTTGTAGGATTATTAAGAGAATGAAAAGAAATAGCAATTAAAAGGGCTAGTTGACTATCTGGAACCATGTTTTTTTTGTTAAGTGCTGGATAGATATAAACTGAAAACAGTTGTTGACTGCCTCTGTGCTTAAGGACATGTCACTCATACAAATGGAACAGAGATAATAGTTCTAAGATTCATGTCCCTGGAAATCTACAATCATTTCAAATATGCATAGATAAAAGACCTTGTGCTATGTCTCTGTTGTAGAAGTATGTCTTTAAGTAAAAGGCTCATCAAGATAAAAAGGTCAAATAGGCTGGGTGCAGTGGCTCACACCTATAATCCTAGCACTTTGGGAGGCTGAAGCAGGAGGATTGCCAGAGGCCAGAGACCAGCCTGAGCAAGGGCCAGGCCCCATCTCTATACACATCCACACACACACACGCACACACACAATGAAAAAATTATCCAGGCATGGTGGCATGCACCTCTAGTCCCAGCTAATACTTAGGAGGCAAAGGCAGGAGGATTGAGGCTGCAGTGAGCTATGATAATGCCACTATACTCCAGCCACCTCAGCAACAGAGTAAGACCCTGTCTCAAAAGAAAAAAGAAAAGAAAAGAAAAGAGATAAAGCTGTTGATGTTCACAGTGTCTCCATGGCAAGATTTACCAAGTTGTATGTGTTCTAATATTGTTTTAAATGATCACAAAGGATAAAAGGATGGACAAACGGAGGTACAAAAGTCTAGAGCAGGAAGCAGCAAACATTTCCTACAAAGGACCAAGCAATAATTATTTTAAGCATTGAGGTCTATACAGTCTCTGTTCCCCCACAGCTACTCAACTCAGGTAGAATAGCAGTAATGCAGCTAATATATAAATTAATGAGTGTGGCTGTGTTCTAATAAAACTTTACTGGGACCCTGGAATTTTAATTTCATATAATTTTCAAGTGTAATAAGGTTGTATTCTTTTGATTTTTTTCAGCCATTTAAATATGTAAAAACCATTCTTAGCTCACAGATATATAAAAATCCATGGAAGGCTGTATGGGGATCATGGGCCATAGTTTACTGACTCCTGGCCTACAAGAAGCAATTTTTTATTACTTTGCTGGAGTGCTTAGTGCTTTAATGACTTGGGAGTATTTGCCTTAAATATAATGTGGATGTTCTATTGATCCTATGGTAAGAGTTGAGAAATATGGCTGGGTGAAGTGGCTAACGCCTGTAACCCTAGCATTCTGGGAGACTGAGGCAGGTGGACTGCTTGAGCTCATGGGTTTGAGACCAGCCTGAGCAAAAAAGCAAGACTCCATCTCTACTAAAAATAGAAAAACTGAGGCAAGAGGATCACTTGAGCCCAAGAGTTGAAGGTTGCTGTGAACTATGACATCATGGCTCTCTATCCAGAGCAACTCTGTCTCAAAAAGAAAAAAAAAAAAAGAGTTGAGAAATATAATATTTAATATTTTACATAGAAATGAAGAACTGTTATCAATCTACTCTATTGATGAAGTTTGGAAATACTTAAACATGTAGACATTTGCTGCTGGATACAGATTTGCTAATAATCTACATTTTCTAGCAAAGACATTAAATTAATAAAAAAAAGACAAAACAACTTTCTTATAGTTTCCATTTAATCAATTGTTGAAGTGTGTTTTAGAGTAATGACAATTAGAATGGCATATTTCATTTCCTAATAATACCCAATGACTTGCCATCCTGCTGCTAGAAAGCTTTGGGATTACTATTTCTGTAACTTTATTAAAATATGCCTTTGGGGGTCATAGCTTAACTATTAGAACTTGCAGAGATCCAATTTGATTTGAACATTAATTTTCTAAGTTAGATACCTGGACTTGTGTGTTCTACTCTTTATTTTCCCTTAGAAAATTGCTTTTTTAATTGACCTAATTATACCTCTTACGGAGTCTACATAAATGGTCACAGCATAAAGAACTTAATATAATTTGCACTTCTGTCTGTCCATTAAGACTCAGCAGGAGTTGAGCTCTTCAAATGTCAAATTAGAAACTTCCAATTTCCCCAAATTCGTGTATTTAATTGGATGCCCTACCATATGCAGTTTAAAACATGCTAGACTGGGCCCTACCAGTGCCCACTAAAGATCCCCTAAGATCCCTTTTACCAGCACTCTGTGCCCATCCCTTGGCCTTTGTGGGCTTTGCTGCTACTCTGGCTCCTTGGTTGCCAAAGCCAGTTCATCCAAGTCAGCAATGCCTGGGACACTTGGCCACTGACTGCTTGGTGTGGAGGTACAAAAGGCCAGAGCCTTTGCCTCACAGTGGAACAAACTCTGAGGTATAATTTACCCTTCTGAGTGTGCCATGGGATCAGGCTGAGTCTGAGACTTTACCCAAAACTACACACTTTGCTTGGCTTCTTCTCCTTCCTACCTCACTCCTGTTCTGGCTTCTTTCTGAAGCTCTTTCCTAATAAATAACTAGCATTCGAATCCTTGGCTCTAAGTCTGTTTCCGGAAGAACCCAACCTAAGAGACATGCACTAGTCTAAACATTTCTGGTGACAGTTATGGCTACCTAGACATTTCTTTCCCCTTAAAGTATTGGTTGTGTGTTAGCCAATACACACTCCCTGTTCCAATATCATCAATGTCTTTATAGAAACAGTCATAATGCTTGCCTATGAGTAGGATCCCTTTTAACTTGTCCTTAGTTCCTTTCCACCCTCCATGATCCCTTTCTCATAACCTTTGCCCAAGGGTTGAGTCACTGTGAAGCATCCTATGACCCACTGAGGTGGGTCATTCTTAGCACTCTTTCTATGTGCATTCTTTCCAGTTCACTAACATTCCATACCTACTCACATTGCCCAGAGCAATTACCTGTTGGAGCTCAATCAACCTATGTTTGCTGAAAACCTACTTTTTAATGCTTATTTCTCATAGGAAATGTGGACCTGGACAGCAGAGAAACAGACAAGCACTTGTGTTCTAATCACAATATTGACCAGCTGTATAACTTTGAACCACTCACTAAAGATGAGGCATGATTGTCATTTTTTTGATCTATGATGAAGGAATGACAATGTCTCCTTTGGCATTTGGTGAACTGACACAACTTCTGTTTCAGATGGGGCTGGTGTTCTATTATATAGTAGTCAAGAGTATTCCTACCATCATCTCCAAGCTCCAAGTGCTACCAAGTGTCAACTCTGCTGCTCTTAGTAAGTTGCTTTTTGCCTATTTTCAGTAAAATAGGATTACAGTGATACCTGATTTAGAGTGACTGTGAGGCTAGGAGAAATGGATAAATGTTCTCTGACAAACATTCTCCCATCTTTACATTTCCTTGCAGATCAGGTGGATTGAGCTATGCACTTTGTTAATTATTTTTACTTAAATATCACTAAGCTTTAACCAACTGATAGTTATGTGAAAATATGATAAAAGAAATAAAAGTTAAAATAACAAAAAGATACTATTTCTCTCAAGTTGATTGATTTTTTTTTTTTTTGAGACAGAGTCTCACTATGTTGCCCTTGGTAGAGTGCTGTGGCATCACAGCTTGTAGCAACCTTAAATTCATGGGCTTAAGTGATTTTTTTGCCTCAGCCTCTCAAGTAGCTGGGACTACAGGTGCCCACCACAACGCCTGGCTATTTTTGTTGTTGTTGTTGTTGTTTTCATTGTTGGTCAGCAGGGCCTGGGCCGCGTTCGAACCTACTAGCCCTGGTGTATGTGGCCAGCACCCTAGCTGCTGAGCTACAGGTGTCAAGCCAAGTTGATCGATTTTTTAAGCCATTCAGTTCTGGCCTAGGTACAGTGAAATACTCAGAGGCATTTTAATGGTTAACCTTTCTAGAAAGTAATTTAGCAACATTCTTAAGTCCTTAAAATTATTTATACTCTTTGAATCATTGAGTTCTCTCATAGCAATAAATCTTATAAGAATGAGATGTGTGGTCAAAAATGGACATATGAGGATGTTCACTGTACCATTAGCAGCCTTATTTATAGAAGCTAATAATCGCAAATAATATAAACATCCAATGAGATCAGAATAATTAAAATTTGTCACATTTCTGGTGGAAAACATCACATTTTCAATAATTTTTAATGATGAGATTTTTATAAGAGAATGCTAAGTAAAAATGCTATAAAACTATAAATGATGCATTCTCTATATTATTATTAGTTGTCTCTTGCTATGTAATAAAGTACCTCAAGATTTAGCAGCTTAAACAATGCACGTTTGTTATATCACAGGTTTTGTGGGTCAGGAATATAGGACCACCTCAGTTATGTCCTCTGCTCAGGCTCTTACAAAGCTATGATCTAGGTGTCACTGAGTTTGAGGTATCATATGGAGGCTCAAGTGGGGAAGAATTCACCTTCAAGCTCACCTAAGTGGTCACTGGCAAAAGTTAATTCCTCAAAGGTTATTAGGCTAAGAGCTTCAGTTCCTCACTGGCTGTTGGCCAGAGGTCACTATCAATTCCTTGCCATGTGGACCTTTCCAACATGCCAGCTTGCGTCATCAGAAATAGCAAGAGAGAGCCTGCTAGCTAGTCAAAATTCACAATCTTTTATGACCTAATCATGAAAATTAACAACCACCCAAACTTACTATATCCTATTGGTTATAAGTTACTCACTCACAGAATTACACAAGGCTGTGCATACAAGAAAGTAAGGACCATTGGAGGCCCTCTTAAAGGCTGCCTACCAAACTAATATATACATACTTCTATACCTATATAGTATATAAACAACATATAACAACTACTGCAAGGAAATACGCCCAAATATTCAAAGTAATTATCTCTAAAATAAATTATTATGGGTTCTTTTTAGTTTTGTCTCTACATTTTTTATTTTATGAGATTATTTTAAAATCACTATGTCTTCTGTAATTAGAAAATACAGTTTTAATAAATACTTAGTAATATTTATTTATAATTTTGCTCAGAATATGACAATTAAGATATCCTCAAATGATCCTGTCTGTAATAAAGTACTTTTACTAAAGTTCTGGTTGTGATTAAAATATCTAAATCTGTGTGGACACTTTTAAACATCTGGTAATTAAGTGGATATTCAGGCCATGATTAACTATACTGCATTTGCTTTGATTCTTATCCATTTCTCCTGCATAAGATTGTAAACTCTGGAGAAGCATCTTCAAAGATCCATTCTTTGTTTTTTTTTTTTTTTTTTTTGAGACAGAGCCTCAAGCGTTCACCCTGGATAGAGTGCTATGGCATCTTAGCTCACAGCAACCTCCAATTCCTGGGCTCAAGCGAGTCTCTTGCCTCTGCCTCCCAAGTCGCTGGGACCACAGGCGCCCGCCACAACGCCTGGCCATTTTTTGGTTGCAGCCGTCATTGTTGTTTGGCGGGCCCGGGGGCTGGATTCCAACCCGCCAGCTCAGGTGTACGTGGCTGGTGCCTTAACTCGTTGAGGCACAGGCGCCGAGCCAAAGATCCATTCTTTTAGTCACAATCAAAGAGAAAAATGTT
>CAUYON010041220.1:0-10004 GCA_963573935.1 Arctocebus calabarensis
TCTCCAAACATCTTTCCAAAATGGATGTATTAGTTTGCATTCCCACCAGCAATGTAGAAGTGTTCCCTTTTCTCCACATCCACGCCAACATCTCTGGTTTTGGGATTTCATCATGTGGGCTAATCTTACTGGAGTTAGATGATATCTCGAGGTAGTTTTGATTTGCATTTCTCTGATGATTAAGGATAATGAGCATTTCTTCATGTGTCTGAAGGCCGTGTGCCTGTCTTCTTTAGAGAAGTTTCTTTTCAGATCTTTAGCCCATCCTATGACGGGATCTCTTGTTCTTTTCTTGCAAATACGTTGGAGTTCTCTGTGTATTCTGGTTATTAAGCCTTTGTCGGAGGCATAACTTGCAAATATTCTTTCCCATTCTGAGGGCTGTCTGCTAGCTATACTTAATGTGTTCTTGGCGGTGCAGAAGCTTTTTAGTTTCATCAGATCCCAGTAGTGTATTTTTGTTACTGCTTCCATTGCTTTGGGGTTCCTCCTCATGAAGTATTCACCCAGGGAGGGAAGGGGAAGGAGAGGGAGGGGGAGAGAGGATAAAGGGTGAGATCACACTTGTGGTCCATATTTGAAGGGTCAGGAGAAAACTTCTAAATACAGATCAAAAATGTTTTCACATAGTAAATGAAAAAGTCTCATGAATGTTATGTCAATCAGGTTGATGAAAATTTCTCTGATTGTATGTGAAACCCGCACACTGTACCCCATGATTGAATTATTGTACACAGCTATGATTCAATTAAAAAAATAATAAAAATAAAATAAAATAAGTGGGGCATGGGAGGGGAGGGGAGGAGATAGTATGGGTGGAGAGAGGGTAATTGGTGGGATCACATCTATGGTTCATCTTAGAAGGGTACAGATGAAACTTACTAAATGCAGAATACAAATGTCTTCATACAATAACTAGGAAAGTGCCATGAGGGCTATGTAAACAGTTTAATGAAAATGTTTCAGATTGTAAATGAAGTCAGAACATTGTACCCCATGAATGCATTAATGTACACAGCTATGCTTTAATTTTAAAAAGTAGGCAAAAAAATGCATCCATTAATGGAATATTGTATTAAATGGAATAAAATCAAGTTACTTTGCTAAAAAAAATGTGAATCATTGTTGCCTACTAATAATAGCATAAATAAAATTGAGAAATAATAGTTGCTGCTTGGAAAAAGAATGTTTTATACTTACAATATAGCTTTAAGAAACAAAATCCAAATCCCAAAGTGAAATCTTTAAGAAAGTTTTTTTCAGAATTGTTTCTATAATTCAGGAACAAATTAGAATATAATAATACTATTGCACTGTATTTAGCCCCTTGATACATTGGAGAAATGACGTGGCATGAGGAAAAAAAAAAACAAGGAACATTGGAATCTGCAGCACTTGCTACCTTTGGAAAGTCTGGAGATTGAGGCTTACCTTTGGAGAGCATCCGGGCTTTGGTCTGTTTCTAGGCATGCATCCATAACTTGGCAGGTAGAGGCACTGGGTTCATTCCTGGGAGGCAAAGCAGAGTGTGGTCCCAAAGGTATGTATCACTTCAGTGCCCAGGCAAAAGGAAGGATATTTGATGTAGGAGGTGAGGGGAGACAGGGAGGCAAATTAAGTTATTCACTTGAATTTTATTTCACTATACGCTAAGGAATGTTAGAATCAAGAATGTATTCCTGTAAATTTTCAAGTTGCCTATGAGTATGCTTGATTTAAGCAGACTACTGAGCTACCTTGGTTTTGGAGATTTGGAGATAGGGAGGGAAAATACTCAAAACCTCTGGGCAGAGGAAAGACACAGAGGAAGACTAGCCTCCTCAGTGAAAGAAAAGGGTGGTAGGTATTAGCATTCCAATGGGAGATTGATTCACCATTCTAAACAATAGAAGCTTCAATGTTCTTGTTCTATAAAACAGGGATAATATTATGTATGTTTGGATCGCTATGAAAACAGTGTATATAAAGTCCTTTGCAAACGGTGGACTTCAATCAACAACTGCTATTATTGTTAAAAGAAGTATCCTTTAGTGTAGCCTTTAAAGGGATGGAGCAATTTAAGGTGGCTTTGAGTCCCAAACTCAAAAAATTACCTCATTGAATTTATGCAGGGAAGGTTAATTTGCAGATAACTGGGTGCAAATTTCAAAGAACTGGATAGATGGAGGACTAAAGCTCTTATCCTTTTGGGGAAATGGTATTTCTACTTCAGTATGCTAGATGTGAACAATCTGGATTACAACTTTAGAGTTAAAGTGAAAGTGAATACCCTGGGGAACTTGAACATATTTTAGCACAGCCACATGGTAAGTAGACCTAATTTTCTCAGTCAAACTAATCTCACATGGTCTAATAGCCCCATTTGCAACTGATACTCTTGATTCACATGAATGTGAAATAACGGCTTAAATCCAAGAACCAAGAAGACAATGATTACTTCACTAAGTTAAAGTGATAATCAAAGGTCTTTTTCAAAATGCTTTCTGGTCTTTCTGGTCAATTAATTGTATAATTAAAAAATACCAATTAAATTTGGAATTTAATCTTGCTTCATTGTTTGCACTTGTGGTGGCTTGCCTTTGTACACAAACATTCTTCTAAACATTCTTCTATGTACAAAATAAGAAGTCACATCAGGTCTTATGTCTTTTTGACTGCTTATTTTGAAATTTAAAATTTTTAAATAGTCAATGCACGAAAACATGATACACAGATTGTGCTATTAATATTTATGAAATGAATATTAAGAATTAGAAGAAATTACTCTGAATAACAAATAAATACATCAAAGAAAATAATTCCTAGGTATCAAAAAATGTGGCCATATTTTAAGTTTTAAAAAGTAATTAAATATTATTTTAAAAATGTTTTGGTTTTGGAAAGCTGCCAAATGGGTTTTGCCAAACACATTTTCCCATCATTTCTCAATCCATGTATATTTTAATGTATGTGTAATCCATATGTTCTGATTCACTTAAATTCAACTTGACAAAATCAGTTTTAAGAATAGCAAGCTTTCCAAGAAGACTTTAAAACTGTCCTAAGAAGCTCTATCTTCACTTTTAAAAAGGGTGCCACAGTTAATGATGAACAAATGAAATGGGTCTATAAATTTGGAACACTAATCTAAATCTTAGATCCACATTTTAAATGACTTATACCAGGTTTACTAACTGATGCTTAGTGAAATAAATAAGAAAATTAAACTCTGAATTTTTGCAATTTTTTGTAAAATGGAAGGTAAACAGAAACTTCATTCATCTTTCTACTTCTATTACATGTAGCAAGAAGAAAGATAGCAATAGTTAACAGACAGAACAACCATCCAGCTCCTTTTATATGCCATGCTAAACCTCTAAGTAACTGCAACAATATTTTAAAGAAACATATTTCAAAACAACAATGAACTAGAAATATGTGTTGAATAAAGCAATGGCCAGTAATATAAAACCAATGAAATCCTGGAGGAAAATTCAGACACCAAATGGAACCATAAATGAAACCTGAGATCCAGAAGGAAAGAAAACAACCTGAGATGGATGAGGAAGAGAACTGAGAGGGTTCTAGGCTAATAGCAGCCCTTAGATCACCACTAAGGGAAACACACATTCTTTCTAGATACAAGTATTTCCAAGTTAGCCCTCAGAATTTTTATAGGGTAAGTCATATTCAAGTTACCTAGGAGACAGAACACACTTTAAGTTTTACTATGTGTGCTGCCGGAGCAAGCACCACACTTTAAGTTTTATGCTGCATGTATTTATAATTAAAAAGCAAAACAATGAAAGAAGGAAGCAAGCTACCATAAAAGAGATCAGGAACAACAAATAGACTAAATTCTCAAGCACTTCAAATATTAAAAACATTTGATGTAGTATAACTGTGTACAGTTTCAAAAGTAAAGATATAATTTAAAAATATCAGATTCTAAAATGTAACCTAGCTGATTTGAAAAAGAACCTAACAGAATGTTTTTACATTATAATAAAATATGATACTAAAAATAACCACAATGGAGATATAAAACAAATAAAGCCTAAAAAGATATTAGTGGAATGTTACATAGAAACACAGGAAATGGAAGAATTAAGAATTAAATGACATGGAGAAAAGAATAAGAAACAAATATGTCAAAAGGAGAAAATTTAATGGAGACGTGATAATCAAAGAAAGAATGTGATAATTCTCTAGAACAATAAGAAACATGAATCCTGAGAAACAAAAATGTATAGCAATCAGTACAAACAAAATTAAATTCATTCATCCTGTAAATAAGTGTGGCATATCTTTCCATTTATTTGTTTCTTCTTTAATTTCTGGCATCAATGTTTCATAGATTTCTGTGTGTAATTCCTTCACTTCCTTGGTTAAATTTATTCCCTAAGGATGTTTTATGCTATCGGAAATGTGATTATCTCTTGATGTCTTTTTTATTTTTGTTCTTGAAACATTGTTCTGAAGACATTAAATTATTTTTAAGTAGATTATTATTTGTGTATAAATATGCTGCTAATTGTTGTATTTTGATTTTATATCCTGTAGTTTTACTAAAATCATTTATTAGTTCCAACAGATTTTTGGTAGAATTTTATTTTTTTTCTTTTACTTATAGAGCATGTTATTTGCAAAAAAAAAAAAAAAGTCTTTCTTTCTGATTTTGATGCCTTTTACTTTTTCTTGTCTTATTGTTCTTACTAGTACTTCCAGTACTCTGTTAATAGAAATGATCAAGTTGTGCACCTTTCTTTCTACCAAATATTTGAAGACTATAGGCAATAAAGTTGCACAGTATTTGAGATTCTTGATAAATGAGTATATTTCAGCTGCTTTTGACACAAATAAAGAAACAAAAATTGTTTTGCTGTGTAAGATGATGTCTTGATAATAGTATAAAAATTCAAAATTTTTCATATTAATATGATTTATAACAACAAAATAAACCTAGGAAAACTGAAATATTCATCAACAGAGGAAAAAATATATAATTTAAGTTGTGGAGTCAAGCAAAGGAATATTATATAATAAGGAAAATGAATGGACAATTGCAATATCAATGAATTTTATAAATATCCAGCTGCTCAGGAGGCTGAGCCAAGAGGATCTCTTGAGCCCAAGAGTTTGAGGTTGCTGTGAGCTATGATACCATGAGCTATGATACCATGGCACTCTACTAATGGTGACAAAGTGAGACTGTCTTAAGAAAAAAAAAGATAATAGCAAACTATGTGTTCATACTTCTAATATAATTTTTATAAAGCTAAATTAATAAATAAAACTATCTAAAATTCTTATACAAATACATGGTAAAACTTAAAAAAAAGAAAGAAACAAGCAAAGAAATGCTACATCCAAAATTCAGAGTAATAGTTACTGTTGGGAACAAAACAATGGTCTCAGAAAAGAAAAGTATGCAGATTGCTTACAAACGAACTAAATTCCTAAGCCAGGTAGCAAGTTTATATTCATTTATTTCCTATTTCACTTTCTCACTTAAATATGTTATATGTACATCAAATACTATATAATGAAATCTGAAAAATAAAAAAAAAAACACCTGGAAAATAACCCTTTAATAACTTCAAGGTTTGAAACCTGAGACTCTACCAATGTGGACAATAATACACATCTCTTAATTCACACAAAATAAGTAATAGATGGCAGAGGAGAGACATACTGGCAGGTTTTATTGGACTCTGAATGAGTTACAGAGGGAAGGTGTGTCTCCTAAGTCACTTTAGTGCAGGTTTGATGGTGATCTGTCATCTGTGATTCAGGAGTGGTCCTGTCTATGGCAATGACTAATGTTCAAGAGATGGATTAAATAATCTCTTTGATCCCCTTCAGCATATGGTCCTAGATCTTTCAGTCTTGTCTCCTCTGGGCCTTGACTACTGCATGGCTTCTGTCTCTACCTCTCTTTGTATCTTCCTCATCTACCTTAAACAGTCTGCCAGGAAATATAGACATTTTATTTTCAAGTGACTAGTATCTCTTAGACAAAACATTCATCAGAAGAGGCAAATAAATCTAACAGCTAAATAATCAACTCTGGACTTTGAACTTTTCATCTTCAAGGAATGTTAGTGCCCTTAAAGACTAAAAGGGATGCACACAAATACATCTATACTATACATTATTATGAGAAAAAAATTTATGCAATGTATTTACTAACAAACAAATCAGAAAAGTGTGCATCAGAGCAAGTATATGCATAAAGTTACATAGATGTGCCTAAATATACATACAAAGATGTACATAAAAATCAATTTCTAAAGATCTTACAACTGATAACCATAATTTTAGAGACTAAACGAAGTAATAATATTCACAGTGCTTATTTTTTGGTGGCACTCTCAGGAGTTTCTTGATCAAGGAATCCAACAGCTCAGCATGCTCTAATTCCAGTGATTCTTCCAAATCCAGCTCAAGTTCATTTCACTGCAGCCGTGTTGAGGGAGTCTCTATTTTGGACCCAGAAACTAAGCCAAGTATGCTTTACAGCTAAGTGTGCATTTCACTTGAATCACCACTAGTACAAGAATATGTGCTATGTCAACACATTGGACGATTAGTGTATACTTAATCTAGGGTTCAGGTACATCAGTATCTTCGTACTGAACTTCTCAGACTCATCAAACCAATTTAATACTCTCCCTACCTTGCATGTAGGAATCAATATACATGTGTGGGTCTTGGGGAGTACTTTCATTTTATGATTTAGAATGACTTCATAAAATTATTTTATTCCTTTGATTTCTTCCATTTGGAAAAGTATTCAGATGTCTGTTTTGAAAATCTGTTCACATACAGAATATAAAATGTATGTTTTTTTAAAGGAAATTCTAACTTTATAAAAAAGTGTCTCATTTACTATTGGGGATGGAGGGAGGAAAGTGTACTCAAAGGGAACTTTCTTTTTTCTCTATTCTAATAGAAGCTTTTTACAACAATAATATATTTGCATATTAGTTGTGCCATTTAAACAGAATACATAAAAGGAATTAAAGAAGAATTCATCTGGATGAACTAAGACATGACAGGGTGTATGATGTAACACACATGACCACAATTTTTGGTGCTCCAGGCAAATGTCTGTGTTCAATTTGCCACTGGAGTCTTACAGAAAATGCTGTACTTCCCCTAGTAACCCCCAACCTTGAGGCAGCAGCCATCTGCAAGACAGATTCCCACCCAGATGGAATGCAGGTGAAATATCAATACAGCCAGAGCCCAGTCAAAAAGGGGCATGTGGAGTTTGGAGAGGTTTAGAAAATTTTATTGCAGGAACACATGTGTTAGTGCAGCAGATGGAAGCAATTATGGCAGGAAAACTTTGCCCTATCCTTAAAACCAAATTCCAACAGTGTGAGCTCAGGCTAATGACTATCCTTGAGGACAAGTAAAATCAGACCACAGTGAATTTTGAAGACTAACTTCACATTGCATCAAGTCATGATCTGTACTGCTAAAAACTCATCAAAACTTGATGTTATCTCTACCTCATTTCTTATTGGAAAAGGATGTGACCTCAAACTCACTCATCTAAAATTAATATGCTTTCCTCCAGTCTCTGTTACAAACCTCATCTGACACTGGTACTTTATAGCCTGACTTGTAGACAACACAATTATGGACTGCTAATGAATAGTGCGATTATTCCAGAGAGGAGAAAAGTGCTTTGTATGGATAGTTCTGTGCTTGTACTCCTTTCTGAAAGCCTCTTGTACTGTTTGAAGGAAACAGGCAGATACCTGACATCTTCCTTAATAAATAGCATCAGTATCATGGGACTTAAGATGAAGAAAATAAAGCAGAATGGGGTTGAGTGCTAAATCTGTGACCTATAAAACAGTCAGAAGGATTAGAAATAAATCTAGTCTCATGAACTCCCTTGACTAACAGGTTTATTTTCCAGACTCCGGCACTAAAGTAATTTCTCTCCCTCTTTGGTGTTGTCATATGATTGTGTTCTCCTTACTGGTGACTCTCAACAAAACTTGGCTGGTAATGATTATGGATGTACAGACATGAGTTTGTGTTACAGTGATACAGTATTGCTTGTCAGAGAAGTTCAACACTGTTACTCTCATGGAACCACTGGCTAAAGGATTTACTGAAAAAGGAGTAGAAAGGTATGAAGGACTAGAAAGGTATGAAGATTCAGAGCCCAGAAGGAATGAAGTGAGCTGTTCAGTTTTTTAAATAAGCTTCTTGCCACTGTGAACAGTGGCTTATTTTCTATTGAAAGACAGAATAAATACCTTGATCCTTACAATTTGACTTTTTAACTATTTTGTTATTCTAGGTAGAGGAGTGAAAGATAACCCAAGCAAGAAACAAAAAGTCTCACAAATTTTTTTTTATTTTTTTATTTTTTATTTTTACATATACATGTTTATTAGGTTTCCACTTTTTGCCTTCACAGAATTTTAAAGGCTTAAAATTTAATAACAATAACAATGTTTAAGATAAGGACTAGAAACAAAAACTGCATGAAGAATGAACAAAGATAAATACATTCAGAAAAGAAAACAGACGATTACTGCATCGAAATATTAAGCAATATTAATAATAATAATGCAAAGAAAGTAACGTTCATATTGTCAAATAAGAGTGTGTCTGTTAGAGAATAGTTAGACTCTGATGCTCAGTATGAAGTCATCAGTTAACTTATTTTTTTTCTGAAGTCTCAAAAAATAGACATCTAATTTTATATAAATAAAAGTAAAAAAGAGTTTCAAAAAACAGATCATGTCAAATCTTATAGACAATAGAAAAGAAGAAATATTTCAAGATCATTCTAAACTTGATCTCAATACACCTGAAATTGAAATTGGAGAAAATATATTGTTATAAAAGGAAATTACAAACATATTTCACTTGTAAATGAGGATGCAATATCCTAAACAACATATTGGCCAGTTGAATTAAAAATTAATGTTTAAGTAATATACTTGGTCAAAATCGAATCCAATTTATGTGAGAATTAGTCACTATTTTCTTTCCTTTTTTTTTTGTTTTTTTTCCTCACCCCCTTCCTCCTTCTCTCTCTGTCTGCTGTCTCCTTTCCCCATGCCCCACTGTGTCATTAATTGTTCTCAAATCAAAGTTGAATACATAGGATTCATGCTTCTCCATTCTTGTGATGTTTCACTAAGAATAATGTGTTCCGCCTCCTTCCAAGTTAGTACAAATGCTGCAGAGTCTTCATTGTTTTTGATGGCTGAGTAATAGTCCATGGTATACATATATTATAGCTTACCAATCCATTCCTGGGTTGAAGAACATTTTGGCTGTTTCCACATTTTAGCAATTGTAAATTGGGGCTGTGATAAACAGCCTAGTACAAGTGTCTTTATAATAAAACTTTTTTTTTTTTTTTTCTGAATAGATGCCCAGTAATGGGATTGCAGGATCAAACGGGAGGTCTAGGTTGAGTTCTTTGAGCTTTATCCATACTTCCTTCCAAAAAAGTTGTCTTCAGTCCCACCAGCAGTGTAAAAGTGTTCCTTTCTCCCCACATCTGCGCCAGCATCTGCAATTTTGAAATTTTTTGATATAGGCCATTCTCACTGGGGTTAGAGTGTATCTCAGGGTGGTTTTAATTTGCATTTCTCTAATGCTTAGGGACGATGAGCATTTCTTCAAGTGCTTACTGGCCATTCATCTGTCGTCTTAAGAGAAGATTCTATTCATCTCTCTTCTCCATTGATGTATGAGATTGTTGGTTTTTTCCCTATAGATTAATTGAAGTTCTGTATAGATCCAGGTAATTAAACTTTTGTCAGATTGCAAATGTGCAAATATCCTTTCCCATTGGGTAGGTTGTCCATTTGCTTTGGTTATTGTCTCCTTGGATGTATCAGAAGCTTTTCAGTTTAATTAAGTCCCATTTGTTTATTGTTGCAGTTGTTGCTATTGCCATGACAGTCTTCCTCATAAAGTCTTTCCCCAGGCCAATATTTTCCAGTGTTTTTCCAATTCTTTCTTTGAGGATTTTTATC
>CAUYON010041221.1:0-11985 GCA_963573935.1 Arctocebus calabarensis
TATATAGTGATCAAGGAAATGCCATGAAGGATATCTATAACAGTATGATCAAAATATTTCTGAATGTATATGAATCGTGCCCTGTGATTGCACCAATGTACATAATTATGATTCAATAAAATTATTTAAAAAAAAAAAAAAGAAATGAATTTCTTTATTCATGTCAGTTTTTACTGTTACTGTTGATGCTGCCATTATTATTACTAGCAATAACTAGCATATGCTGGATTCTTTCTGTGTGTCTGAACTCAAGTTGCACTTGGCAAGCATTATTTCATTTCCTCCAAATAACAATTCCATTTTCCACGTGGGAACACTGAGGCACCATGCAGGTAGTTATTTACATTTAGAAGTCACCCTGTTAGAAAACAGCAGAACCAGAACTCAGACATCTATTTTTACTCCACAGTTCATTGCCTTGACCATCAAGGCAATAAAATGTCATTGCTATGAAAGCTTCCATTTCCTTATTCCATCAAAGGACACTCTTTTGGGGGCCTTCTCAGGATAAAAACTAAGCCAAACTACAATGATGATAATGATAAGCAGAAAATAGACTTTTAGATACACTCAAATGACAAGTATTTATTGTATAATAAAAAAGTCTTAAGGCAAATGGCCTAGAGTGGTGTTTTTCAACATCATGCACAACATCATAATTTTTCTGTATCTAAATTCTGTGTGAGGTTTTAATATTTTTCTGTAGTAATTCACTTCAGAAAATCAAAGTATATTTATATTTTGTAGTCATGACATTTTGAGAATTTCTATGTGTATTTCTAGGACCCACTAGAGTAACATCATCACTACTAAATAGAGAATTTAGTATGCAGGGATGGTTACTAATTAATAATATTTTCTCTTTAGAAAGTATCTGTGTACTACCACCTAAAGTCATCTTTCACACCTCCCCCAAGTGCTGAACCAGCATGCAGCTACCACCTCCATGGGAAACACAGGCATATAAAGATACACAAACAAACACCGCTCTACCAGTAAATAAGCCAACCTTGGGCTCATCTATGAAGCAAGAAATAGTTTGGGAGTTGGGAAAAGGAAGAACATATATTTCTAATAGTTGCCAGGCAATTGTTCCTCGAGCTGCCCCCATTCTGGGGAAAGCAAGATACATCACACAATGATGGGCCAGTTAACAAGGAAGGAGTTCAGAGGAGGCAGCAGACTACATGTGCTGGATAGCAGAACTTCCTTCTGGAACTTGCTTTGGAAGGACAGGGAGGGTTGGTGGGGGAAAGGTGAGGTGGGGACCCAAGTCCCTGCTTTCTGGTCACTGACTTCCTATTCACACCCCACCGCTTCGGGGTATGCAGCCCCTAGCCAGGGTCACAAATCAGATTTGAATGGGATCTTAAGGGCAAAGGGGTCAGATTTCAGGGCATCTCTGTGTTACCCTGAAAGTGACCTTTTCTACTTTTGTTATGTTGTCTTAAGTCTATAGTGCAGGCCATCTGTTTTCAATTTTGTGAAGAGTAATGAAAAAAAATCTAATCTGGTTTTTCAAAACACTTCTTAAGAAAAAAAGTCTCTCTTTTTTTCATTTTAGTACTTCAGTGCTTAACAAGTGGTTTTAATATTTACTTACCAACACAATCTATGCAATTTCTCACCCTGATAATGTGTCTGTTTTCTCCCGTCCATTCTAACACTTGCCAGCATCTTGTGTTAGCTATTATAGATGGAGAGGAGTTAAGGTGTAAGGCAAAGCAGGTAATTTCTTGAAGAAAAGAAATGTACCTTAAATGATTTCTCTTTGTTAGATATTTTATTCTCCTTTCTGAAAAACAAAAAAGAGGAAAAACGGGTGATGAATATCTGTTTTTCTTTTTTTTTACAGTTTTTGGCTGGGGCTGGGTTTGAACCTGCCACCTCTGGCATATGGGGCCAGTGCTCTACTTCTTCGAGCCACAGGCACTGCCCCATGAATATCTTTTAAACCCAAAGAGATAACAGGAAATCTCTGAAAGAAGGATTAAAAAAAAAAACCAAACCCTAATTTCCTAGAACCAGAGTTGGAGCCAGCCTTTTAGCACTATCGCAAATTAATGCGGTTTCCATTCCCCCGGGAAGCTGAGGCCCCAGTGGCAGTCATTACTGTCAATAGCCCAGTTATCCAATGGATTCCTGGAAGGGCTCGCTTAAAAGATTCAGCCATATCATCTCCAGGGGCTTCCAGTTCCCATCATCCCGGGAATGAAATATTCAGTATCATCTTTCTGCACCTGAGGCCTGCATGGATTAAATTCTTGCTGCCTCCATTACCGGGGAAGCCAAGAGCTTGGGTTGTTGTGATTGGTTAGGAAAGGCTTAATGGCTGCGTTTGGCCAAGAAAAGGCAAGGAAAAGAACAGACTAGAGCCCATGGTCCTTAGAGGTGGTCATGGGCTGGAGAATAGTCCTTCAGAGATGCTGTAGATAGAGGAGAATTAGTTGAAGGGCCTCCCCAACCTTCCCTGATGGACACAGCATATGTTGAAGCCACCTCCCCCACCGCCCATTACCTATAAGTCACACACAATGAGAAACAAACCTGAACCAGTGGTGCTGCATGATGGGATCTGAATGAGGAAAAGTTCACATTGCTACTTCTTTTCCTGCTTGCTCCTCAATAGATGTCTCCAGACTGCTGGGTTCAGTCTTCTGCTTTTCGCTCTTTACACTCTCTTTTTATGTAAACTCCCATCTACTACGAGCTATGGGCACAAGTCCCAAATCACCTTCTTTGGTGTGATTATCTTCCTGACACATATTAACTGCTTAATAAATAAATGCTGAATGGTTGAATGAAGGAGGGACTCCAACTCATGAATTCACCAACTCACTCACTTATGAATGTTAATTCCCTCAGGTCGTAGACTTACATTTCTAAGTGCCTGTAGAGTCTGTCTAGACATCTAGGGTAGACCAAAATTGGCCCATGTCTTTATCCCCGGAACACCTTAATGACACCGGAATGTCACTTTATATGGTAAAAAGATGTGATTACATTAAGGATCTTGAGGTGGAGAGAAATTACTCAGGATTATCTGGGTGGGCCTCATGCAATCACAAATGTCTGCCTGAGAAGGACACAGAAGTTTCAGGGACAGAGAAGAAATACGCAGTGGTGGAAGCAGAGACTGGAATGACACCGTCCCAGCCAGTATAAGCCAGTAGCCTCCAAAATCTGGAAGAGGCAGGGAGTGGATTCTCCCATGGAGCCTTCAGAATGAACCAGTACTGCCAACACCTTGATTTTATCCCCTGAAGACTCACTTGGGACTTCTGATCTCTAGAAGTATGAGAAATTAAATTTGTGTGGTTAAAGCCACCAGACATGTGGTAATTTGTTACAGCAGTAATAAGAAACAAATACAATGTCTTGTGACAACTCCGATAACATGCCTGAACAGACTCACTATCTTCTTTCCCAAATCCTGCCCTTGAACCTCAGCTGACGGCTGACTCATCTTCACAGTCTCCCACATTAGGCAAATCTGAGTCTCTTTTGTTTCATTTTTCCCTGTCCTTGCCCTTCTCGGTCAAGGCCGTCAGATTCTGTTCATTCCACACCTGGGACCTTTCTCAGATCTGTTTCACTTGTGGCTGTGGCAACATCCCTGGTAGCTTGAACACCGATTGCGTCTTGTAGGTCCTCAGTCAATGTTTGTTGGGTGAATGTGAGTTGCTAACCTCCTCTTCTGATTCCATTGAAATGTTCTTTACATGGGATATAGTTTCCATTATGAAATCTGTGAGGGTGGGACAGAGTCTCCCTCATTACTCCGAGCAGGTCTAGAGCACACAGTCACAGACACGTGCTGAACTAATATGTGGACTTACTCCTTGTCACCATCCAGTCACTGGAAAGTGACAGGCAGTGGGGATCAGCAGCAGTTAGGGAGTCAGATGGGACTGGGTTTATGCCCCCATCCTCTGTAATTATCTAACTGTACAACTCTTTCTGGCAAGACACTAATCTTTTTGAATCATAGTTTCCTTTACCACGAGGTGGGGATAACAATGGCACTTGTCTTTTGGGTGTTTGGGAGGAATACACTAGGTGTGGCTGAGGGTACCAAATGGCTGATGAGCATGAGCTCTTATTATTTCCCCATACACAAGGATACACCAGCATCCAGGTCTATTTTTTTTGAGACAGAGTCTCATATCGCCCTTGATAGAGTGCTGTGCTGTCACAGCTCACAGCAACCTCAAACTCTTGGGCTTAAGCAATTCTCTTGCCTTAGCCTACCAGTAGCTGGGGCTACAGGTGCCTGCCACAAGGCCTGGTTCTTTTTTTTTTTATTTGTTATTGTTGTCATTGTTGTTTTAGTAGGCCGGACGGGGTTCGAACCCAACAGCCCTGGTGCGCGCCCTAACCACTGAGCACAAGTGCTGAGCCGGCATGCAGGTCTCTTAATAGTCAGAGGCTGGAGCGTGTTTGCATCTGCATGTGGAGGGGTAGAGGGCACTGGCAGAAAAGGAGGGCAAAGAATGGTGATGGGGAAGGCAGAGGCAGGCTTTATGCACTCAATAATCGAGTACAATTTGGAAACGCTCGCCTTGTGTAGCCCTCAGCTGCCTGTGAAATTCATCTGAATCTTGTTCCGTTGGCCTATGGGGTATTTTCAAATACAAATTAGGTTGGCCAGAATTCCTTTTCTGCACCAATTCTCCTGGGTGCAACTTAGAGGTTATTAAGACGCCTAATAAAAGGAGAGAGCACATTTAATAACATTACCATCAGCTTGACGGAGCTGAGCTATGTGGGCCCCAGTGCCCCAGAGCCCACAGCCTCCCCCACTGGTGCACTTGCTTAGAAGAGACCCTATAATTATCCACATTTTAAAAACTCCATTAAATCCATTGAGGCAGCCGTGTCCCATTTGCAGGGCCTTTCTGCCCACATCACTTGGGAGACCTTGGGCCTGGCTTCTTTTGGTCTTAGGCAGAGAGGGAACGAATGGAGATTTTTGGACCAAAGTGAAGGCTCGTTACATTCACAAAATGGCAGATCTGCTAAGTGCCATTGTCATTCCTGCAGGAACTGTCCCTCCCTTTATTTTATATATGTATCTGGCAAAACTTTCACTGAGCACGTGCCGAGCTTCAGCACCATATCGTCACTTCTCACGCAGGATTCCATGTGATCCTCAGAAGACTCATTCGATAGATCAGTGGTTCTCAGCTGGAACTGTGCCTGGAGACATTTGGCCATGTCTGGAGATGTTTTTGGCTGTCCCAGCTGGTGGGGGCTGGGAGATGCTACCAGCAGACGGGTAGAGGCCATGGATGCTGCCGAACACCCCATGGCACACAGGCAGGACCTTATGGTGGAGAATTGCTTGGCCTGGTGGTCAATAATTCAGGGGTTGAGCTACCCTGCAGTTGATGCCACTCTTCTCTTCATTCACAAATGATGAAACCAAGGCCCAGAGAGGGTTCACACAGCTGATCAGAGGTGGAGCCCCTGGAGCCCGAGTTCTTACCCGAGTGCTGTACTGCTTCCTGGGGCCGTACTCTGCACCCATCCTTTGCAGCTGAGTTCCTCCCGGCCAGCTGCCAGCCCTCAGGAGCCAATCACAGACTTCCTGGGAGTAATGTGATGTTTGTTCCAGTGGGAGCTATTTCTAATAAAGAAGATTTCTTTGAGGAATATCAAATTGTCACACATTTTGAATAAATCAGTAACCCATGCAGGAGTGGCAGCTACATTTAGCTTTAATCTACATGAAATGTGGACAAAGTGCTCTTTTCCAAGCACCTAATATCTATGTGCAGTTTCATATAGCTCCTTTAAATAAGGAGACTTTAGTGGTTTCTGAGGCACTGCTCTGTGAGAGGAGCATCTGGTGGCCTGAGCAGAGAAAGTGTAGTGTACCGGAAGTGACAATGAGCTGGAGTCAGTAGCCCTCCCTTGTTCAACCTCAAGGCTTTTGCACGGCCATTCCCTCTCTCAGGAACACTTTTCCTTTCCCTCTTCTCTTGTCTCCTTCCTTTTCTTACTTCAAGTCTCACAACAAAAATCATCTCCTATTAGGAGGCTTTGTCCAGATCTTGGTTAGCTACCTCTGATGTGCTTCCTGACTTATTAAATCTTTCAAATAAATTCTGTCCAAAAGGAATATAATAAACTGCATATGTACTTCAAAATTTTCTAGTAGCCTTGTTATGAAAAACATTACGTAAGGGACAGGTGAAATTCATTTTAATAATTATTTTATTTAACCTACCATATTCACAAAAAATTACACTATGTAGTCAATACCAAAATAATGAATGAGATACTTCACATTTTTTTGAACTAAGTCTTTAAAATCTGATGTGTATTTTATAATTTATGGCTTATCTCAACTTAGATGCTAAATTTTTGAACAGCTAAAGTGACATACAGTCCTACCAAAATAATAAACCTGCTTTTAATAGAAAAATATTTTACACTGTTTTAATATTTAAGTTTAAATTTTAATTGATTAAAATTAAATTGAATTTAAAAATTCAACTCCTGCATTTCAAAAGCCAGATTTTGGTTGCTCAATAGCCACATGTTCTAGATTATTCTAAATTACATTAAATAGGAACTGCCTGTTAATTTGTCTGTCACTCCTAGTAGAGTATAATCTCATTGAGATCAAGGATTATGTCTTGTTTACTACATTTGTCAGTGCCTGGCATAGATTTTGTTGTACAACAGTCACTCAATAAATACCCATTGAATGGTCTGAGATAATACTTCTAATCCTGGTTTTGCCATTCATTGATTAGTTTCCCTATGGGATAATCTTGATAATGCAGGTTCTTCTTCAGTAAAATGAGAGACTTGAACATTTCTGAAAGTCTGTTCCACTGGATGGTAACAATGTTATGTGATCAAAGGGAGTTGTGGTTCAACAAGTATGAGAAAAGCAACATATCTCCGAGGTTTCTTTACTGCAGACCTTTTCAGAGCCTTGGATAATTGAGTGCTTTGTGACTCAGCAGGAGGAGGCTCCTGAATGTGCAATTCTTCAAGTATAGGTGATCGTGGGTCCTCCTTATCAGGGCATTTTTGGGACTGGTGTGTCTTGTAAAAAATCCAGGAATGGTTAGGTGGCCATAGGCACTTTCAGCTGTGACATTCCTCCAGATTTAGTCTATGTTTTAGGAGATGATCTGGGGACTGATGACCACAAACACCAATTTCCTTTCAGTTTAATCTGATTATCCTGCCAAAGAAGGGCAATAGGGGAACAATTGACTCTTTGTCATCAAGTAACTCAAAAATCAATGCCTTACCTTATTCAAGAACGAGTTGTCCCAGATTGAAAAGTAGAATTTCTTCAATAATTGCTCATTTTCAGAGGGACGATGAAAACAGTCTCCATATATTTCTAAAATCTAAAACTATATGAATTTATGAACGTTTAGCTGCTTTTGACCTACAAATATATGAAAACTTCATGTGGTTCAACCTACTAGTTATAATAAGTCTCTGCTCTTACAATAGTTAGTGGGACTGTAAGTGGAATTACTTTCTAGAGAATAACAGTTTGGAAATATATAGCTAAGTTTCATTTACTTTTTTAAAAAAAATTTCAGATTAATACGAAGGCACAAATGATTAGGTTACACTGTTTACATTTGTTAGCTGAAGTCCAAATTTGTAGTTGAGCCCTTCACCCAGGAGGTGTGCTGTCTGCCCTTACATTGTGCACCTTAGATGTGTCTATCTTTTATCCTGCAATTTCACACACAGGTATTTGTCCTAAGACCATAAAAGATAAAGCAACAAAGACATATAGACAGAGATGTCTGTGGCATTGCTGTTTATAATAGCAAAATTAGAATCCATCTAAGCTTCTGATTGGTTAATGATAATGGTACATCTACATAGTGGAATATAATGAAAGCAATAAAATTATGAGGAGTATTTGTATTTATCGGAATACAATGAGGTCTAAGGAATGTTTTTAAAAGAAAAAAGTGGATTTCAATCTTAACATTTGTACTATTACCTTATTAAAATAAATATTTATGCATGTTTAAATGTATAGAAATATATGTATAGAAATATATCTGAAAGAACATCCATAAGTATGTATTAATAGAAAAATACATTTAGAAATGAATGTATTGGTTTCAAATTAGTATTGTGTACATTGGATACTTACTTTTTCATTCTGGTGATACTTTACTAAGAAGAATATTCTGCAACTCCATCCAGGTAAATATAAAAGATGTAAGGTCTCCATCATTCTTATGGCTGAATGTACTCCCTGGTATACAAACCACAGTTTCTTAGTCCATTCATGAGTTGATGGGCACTTGGGTGGATTCCATGTGTTGGTGGTTATGAATTGAGCTGCAATAAACATTCTAATGCAAATGTCCTTATGGTAAAATGTTTTTTTTTTTTTTCTTTCGGGGTAGATACCTAGTAATGGGATTACAGGATCAAATGGAATGTTTACTTTTAGTGTCTTGAGGATTCTTCAAACTTCTTTCCATACAGGCTGTATTAGTTTGCAATCCCCCTAGCAATGTAAAAGTGTTCCCTGGTCTCCACATCCATGCCAGGATTTGCAGCTTTGGGACTTTGTGATGGGGGCTATTCTCACTGGGATTAAGTGATTTCTCAGGGTGGTTTTGATTTGCATTTCTCTGATTAGTGGTGATGAGCATTTTTTCCCTGTGCTTGTTGGTCATTTGTCTGTCTTCCTCAGGGAAAGTTCTAATCATGTCTCCTGCCCACTTATAAATGATACTGTTTGCTCTTTTCTTATTGATTAGTTTGAATTCTCTGTAGATTCTAGTTGTCAGTTATTTGTAAGATTCATAGTATGCAAACAACTTCTCTCATTCTGAAGGTGATCTGTGTACTTTCCTTCTTCTACACTTAGCTGTACAGAAGTTTTTTAGTTTAAACAAGTCCCATTCATTTATTTTTGATGTTGCTGTAATTGCCAAGGGGGTCTTCCTCATAAAATCTTTCCCCAGGCCAGTTTTGCTAAGAGTTTCCCCCACACTTTCTTTTAGAATTGTTATCATCCTATGTCTTAAATTTAAATCTTTTATCGTCAAGAGTCACTTTTACACTGCTGGTGGGACTGCAAACTGATACAACCTTTTTGGAAGGAAGTATGGAGAACTCTCAAAGAACTCAAGCTAGAACTCCCATTTGATCCTGCAATCCCATTACTAGGCATCTGCCCAGAAGGAAAAAAATCCTTATATCATAAGGACACTTGCACTAGACTGTTTATTGCAGCTCAATTTACGATCGCCAAAATGTGGAAACAACCTAAATGCCCACCAATCCAGGAATGGATTAACAAGCTATGGTATATGTACACTATGGAATACTATTCATCCATTTAAAAAAATGGAGACTTTACAGCCTTTATACTAACCTGGATGGAAGTGGAACACATTATTCTTAGTAAAGCATCTCAAGAATGGAGAAGCATGAATCCCATGTACTCGAGTTTGATATGAGGACAATTAATGACAATTATTGACACAGTGGGGGTGAAGGAAGGGGAGAGCACAGAGAGGAAGAATGAGGGAGGGGTGGGGAAAGGAAGAGCAGAGAGAGGGAAAGAGTAAGGGGGGTGGGGTCTTGGGGTCTTGGTGTGTGCCACACCTTTTGGGGGCAAAACACGATTGTAAAAGGGTCTTTTCCTAACAAATGCAACCAGTGTAACATGGTTTCTTGTACCCTCAATGAATCCCCAACAATAAAAAAAAAAGAAAGAAAATATGAAATATTATTGAAATTGAATAAAATGGACTATTATTCAGTCATAAAAAAGAAGAAAATCTTTCTGTTTGCAACAATATGGATGAATCTGGAGGGCATGATGCTAAATGAAATAAGCCAGATACAGGAAGACAAATACTTTATGATCTCATTTACATGTGGAATCTAAAAAAAAAAAAAATGTGAATTTTTAAAGAAATCTCTTTCTTACAAGTATGTTTGCTAGTATCGTTCTAGGTATTATTGTCTATGAACATTATAAATTTCACAGTATGCTATTATAATAGTGTTTTTCCTAAAACTTTATTGTAGCTTAAAGTTTACTTTTAAGTCCATGACCAACTTTAACCAATTGGTCAAGGTTTTACTTCTTGCACTATGGCTAGCTTAATGCTCCAGAACTATTTGTGAAAATGGCTGTTTTACCTCCACTGGATTTCTTTAGTGATGTTGTCAAAATTCATTTGGGCATATTTGAGCCATTTACCAGGTTCTCTATTATGTTATAGTGATTTATGTGTTTATATCTCTGCCAATATTAAACTGTCTTGATTAATATAGCTGCATAGCAAACCTTATTATACCAGCTAGGGAGATTTCTCTTTTATTATTCTTCATCCAAATTGTGTTAGGTATTCTAAGATCTACCTATTTCCACTAATATTTAGAAAAAGCTTATGTATGTGTACAAAAACCTGGATGAATTTTTTAATAGGAATTCATTAAATCTAAAAATCAATTCACAGAGATCAACATGCTTGTTGTGAACCTTTGAGTCTCACAGTTTGTGAACAGGGTATGTATTTTCATTTACTCAGCTCTTCTTTGAGTTCTTTCACTAGCATTGTTAGTTGATCTTGATCCTTGCTGATTTTTCCCTTTAGTATTTCTGTTTGTTGCTGTCAGTCTCACAATCCCTTGCTTTAAGAAGAATAGTCTATTTCTTGTTTCACCTTTATCAATTTTTGTGCCATGTATTTTGAGGCTATATTTTTTGGCAAACACACATTATAGGTCTTATGTCTTTCTGGTGGATTGATTTTTTTAATCCTTATGCAATGATTACCTTCTGTTGCCTCTGGTCAATTTCTTTTCTCTTCATTGGATCATCGCAAGTGCTCCAGGACATGTTGGCTGCCCTAGCAGGAGACTCTGTGTTCTATTTGAATCTTTCATGTTTTTCAGGTAGCCAGCCGTTAGGATGTAGGTTCTGGCCTCCTTTGAAGGATGTGTACATTATTAATGACAATTACATTTTCAGAGCCTTAGGAGTGTCATTTTCCTCTAAGTGGCTGCTCTGGTCCTACCTGCAGTTCTACGTATCTGTGTGACACTGTCTGAGGGAGTTCTCCACCCTGGCCTCCTGCTTTCTTGCAGTGGGGAAGGGAGTCTCTGGGCTGCCGGTCCAGGGGGGTCATCTGGCCATCATTGTTTTAGGAGAACACTTCTGGTCTGGTTGATGATGCTCCTTGGCTGACTGGTAAGTCTGGTTGAAGAGCATAGGTTCAGGCCTGACAGACAGGGGGGCCTTATTCTCTGGCTGTGTCTGGTCACTGGGACTTCCACTTAACTCTGCTGGTGTTCCCCTGCTTGTTTGGTGAGATGAGTTGGAATTCTATTCTGGGAGATGGAGACCACCCAGTTTACCTTGTCTTTTTGATTATTAGGAATGCTACATCTGTGCTGCCTTTTTCTCTTGGGTAGAAGAGTTATAAGATGTCCTGCTGTTACGGTCTTCTTCTAATCTTGGCTTCTCTAATTAGTCTGCCTTTTCTTTCCACTTTGCAGGGTTCTCCTTGGGTTGCCTCTTGCATTATTACCTTTGTTTATGGCTGTGCTTATATTTTTTGAGGGGGGAGAGTTTGGGGACTGGGGCAAGAAATAGTCCATGCCATCTTATCTGGACTGAATATCTGCTGCAGCCCTTATCAGTACCCTAATATTGTTATAAACAGTCACATGTTTTAAGAAAATTAAGAGGAAAAATTAGTATTTATTTATGTAAAATTTTCTATATTTAATTTCTTCCTGAAGATTTTACCAAAATTTGGTATTATTTCTCTTCACTCAGAAAAATTTTAGTTAACATTTATTTAGTATTATGAAATTTTCTTTTTTTAAAGCAGAAAATATCATCATTTATTATTCCTAGATAATATTAGATATTGAATTCTGAGTTGTTCAATTTCCATTTTTTTAAATCATTTTTATAGATTTTTGTCTACCAACTTCTGGCCATCATTGTTT
>CAUYON010041222.1:0-43247 GCA_963573935.1 Arctocebus calabarensis
CCATGTTTGTGATGGGTGTGAACCACGAGAAGTACGAAAACAGCCTCAGCATTGTCAGCAATGCCTCCTGCACCACCAACTGCTTAGCCCCCTTGGCTAAGGTCATCCATGACAACTTCAGCATTGTGGAGGGACTCATGAGCACAGTCAATGCCATCACTGCCACCCAGAAGACTATGGATGGCCCCTCTGGGAAGTTGTGGCGTGATGGTCGCGGGGCTCTCCAGAACATCATCCCTGCCTCATCTGGTGCAGCCAAGGCTGTGGGCAAGGTTATTCCTGAGCTGAATAGGAAGCTTACTGGCATGGCCTTCCGTGTCCCCACTGCCAACGTGTCAGTCGTGGATCTCACCTGCCGTCTGGAGAAGGCTGCCAAATACGATGATATCAAGAAGGTAGTGAAGCAGGCATCAGAGGGTCCCCTCAAGGGCATCCTGGGTTATACCGAGCACCAGGTTGTCTCCTCTGACTTCAATAGTGACACCCATTCTTCCACCTTTAATGCTGGGGCTGGCATTGCCCTCAATGATCACTTTGTCAAACTCATTGCCTGGTATGGTAATGAATTTGGCTACAGCAACAGGGTGGTGGATTTTATGGCCCACATGGCCTCCAAGGAATAAGAACCCCCAGACCACCAGCCCCAGCCAGAGCATGAGAGGAAGAGAAAGGCCCTTAGCTTCTGGGGTGTCCCTGCCTACTCAGTCCCCCACCTCACTGAGAATCTCCCCTCAACACAGTTTCCACACCAAACCCCCTAAAGAATGGGAGGGGCCTAGGGAGCCCCACCTTGTCATGTAACATCAATAAAGTTCCCTGAATTAAAAAAAAAAAAAGTTGAAGGGGGCAGTGCCTGTGGCTCAGTGGGTCTGGCACCGGCCCCATATACCAAGGATGGTGGGTTCAAACCTGGCCCTGGCCAAACTGCAACAACAACAAAAAAATAGCCAGGCGTTGTGTTGGGTGCCTGTAGTCCCAGCTACTCAGGAGGCTGAGGCAAGAGAATTGCCTGAGCCCAAGAGCTGGAGGTTGCTATGAGCTGTGACACCACAGCACTCTACCAAGGGTGACAAAGTAAGACTCTGTCTCTTAAAAAAAAAGCTGAAGAAATTACCCAAAAGTAAACAGAAAGATAGATAGAACATAGGAGTGAAAAGAAAAGGAAATCGCAAGATAAGGCCTAGATTTGAACAGACGTTTCTGACAGAGAAATAAAAGTCTGTGAAATCTACAGAGAAATAATCTAAGAATATTCTTCTTACTGAAAGACGGGAGACATGAGTTTACAGATAGAAAGGGTACGTCCCACATCAGGGTACTACAATGTGAAATTTCACAACCCAAAGACAAAGAGAAGATTCCACAAGCCTTCTTATAGAAAGGACAAGTCACACGGTATATGAATCTGAGTGGTCAGATTCCTTCACAGTTGGAAGACAGCAGAGACATGCCTTTAAAGCTTGACATGAAAATGACACCCTGAGAGCTCGAAGGCTCACGCCTGTAATCCTAGCTCTTGGGAGGCCAGCGTGGGTAGATTGCCTGAGCTCACAGGTTCAAGACCAGCCTGAGCAAGAGTAAGACCTCATCTCTAAAAATAGCTGGGCATTGTGGTAGGCACCTATAGTCCCAGCTACTCAGGAGGCTGAGGCAAGAGAATCACTTGAGCCCAAGAGTTTGAGGTTGCTGTGAGCTATGATGCCAAGGCACTCTACCAAGGACAACAAAGTAAAACTCTGTCTCCAAAAATAATAATAATAATAAATAAAAAGTAACACCCTGGACTTCTATATCCAGCCAAAATATCAGTCAGATATAAGGGTAATGGTATTTTCTGACATGCAAAGTGCACCTTTTCTGCAGAAGCTACTGAGAATACCCTCAACCACAGTGATGGTGTAAACTGTGAAACAAGAGCTGCCTCAATAGGCAACAGGAAAAGGGAACCCATAGATAGATGAAGGAGAGACATGCCCCAGAGCAGTGCAGAGCCCCAACATCACATGCATTGCATGCAACCAGACTGGACTCAAGAGAACAGAGGTATCATCACGAAAACCCTGTGGTTATCCTTTTAACCTGAAAACTCGATCATATTAGTTTGGCTCAGATTCTTACCTGTATTTAATTTGTTTTGATCATAATAAGATCATACAATTTCAAACAGTCCTTCTATGTCTTCCTGAGTACTTCGGTTTCATTCCACAAAATGATTTGTTTTGATGTATGTCTAAAAGCTGGAAATAAGCCATGGAAAGCTTCACAACACAAAATTCAGGGACATGACCGTAAAAAAAACTTCCACTAGGTTTTCCATCTGCTACTTTGCTAGCACTCAGCCTACTGGAGACATTGCCTGTGTGTGACACGTCCAAGTAGAAATACAAAGCAAGCAAATTGGATTGTCTAATAATAGATCTTAGGAACAGGGCATGCCTGAATCTCTTGTGCCTCACAGAAGAGATCTTTATTTTTTGTAGAGACAGAGTCTCACTTTATTGCCCTCGGTAGAGTGCTGTGGTGTCACACAGCTCACAGCAACCTCCAACACCTGGGCTTAGGCAATTCTCTTGCCTCAGCCTCCCGAGTAGCTGGGACCACAGGTGCCCGCCACAACACCCGGCTCACTTTTATTATGTAGGGCTAAGAAGAGGACAACTGTGGATTGAGGATCATCCATTAAAAAGCCCTGTCTTGAAGCCCTTCAGTGACTCCAGCCATTGAGATGGACAGCAGAAGGAGAATCACATGTGAAATTCCTTGAATAAAAATTTATTAATTTTTCCTACTGTCATAATAAAAAAAACAACTTTTACACCATTTGTAGAAAGTCAGCATGTATTTTTGGCTCGAAGTTTCTCTAGAGTTTTCTGTGGAAGGAATAAAAATGTAACAGTTCGAATTGTGCAGTTTGAAAAATTAGGGCCCCTCCCTGCCCAATCCTGCTCACCTTATGGAATTCTCTTGCCCTTACTCTATTTTGGGCATAAGCAGCTGCTTGCTTTGATTTCTCTTCCTTTTCTCTCACTTCAGCAAACTGATTGTGTAGTCTAGGAAATTTTTGTGGAATTAAAGACACACTGTAGGAAAATGGCTTACTGAAAAATACATCAACCCTTCATCCCTCCCTACCTTAGTGCCCTCTGTTGCATGAGGGTCTTTCTGTCTTCAGAAACTGAGGCTCCATCTTTATTCACACCTTTTAAGCGAGGTACAAATGAACCTGAGAAACAAGTGATTATATAAATGAAAGGCAAAAAAACATGTATAATCAACAGAAATTACTCAGAAGGGTTCTCAAAGCCTTAGCTATTCAGGAGTTAAGTTGAAGTTTAATTGGTTAAAATTACACACACCTGTAGTTGGTTTCGCCTGAACTAGTTTGATATGAGAGTTCTCAGAGAGGTAAATTTTGTTCTGTATTTCTTTCTGTCTCTGGTAGGATCTTTCCATAAATGATTTTTTTCTCTTTACAAATGCTTCTTGTAAACTTCCTGGTGTAAACTCTGGGAGAGTCTCTATGGGGGAAAAAAATACTTCAGTTTCTACTGTTAACCATTTTATAGTTACGGGGGTTTAAAGTTAGCAAGCAGCTCCCAGTGGACCCCACACTTCCATCATACCTGCAGACACCCTTGGCTTCTCCAGTGAAAGCTCTGACACAGCTGGATAATCGGAGGCATCTGTTTTTGATGCAAGAGGCAGAAATTCACTCACCTAATGGCAAGAAAGTCTTATGTGAGTTTTCTAGTTTTTGCTAAGTCTTTATAGGGAAGGAAGGAGCTAACTTACAGGAATCCTAAAAAATGTTTGGTTTTTGTTAACTATGTTCCCAAATGCAACCACAAGGCATTATGCCCATTAAACAATACCCATTTGCAGGTAACGCTTTAAGAACACTCCTTGCGGGTATGGTGGTTTGACGGTGGGTGCTCTGAGGCAAACTCACTTGTCTCTTACACAGGTGTACAACTGACCAGCAGTGTCACAAAATAATTCCTAACCATTGACCCATCCTACCTTACCATACTTTCCCTTAAAATTCATGCTACCACTTCATCGTCATTGTAAAAAGAATTATCAGTTCCATATCTTGGGGTCTACTTAGGTATAAATTGCCTTCTAAAGTCCTGCCAGTGTTAGGAGGTAGGCATGAGTTCTAGAAAAAAGGTTGAGATGGTGGAGTCAGCCTGGCTCAAGTGATCCTCTTGCCTCAGCCTCCCCAGTAGCTGGCACCCACCGCAATGCCAGCCTAATTCGATCTTTCCACTACAGCCTCCCAGAGTGCTGGGATTCTAGGCATGAGCGACCATGCCCAGTCTTTGTTCAGGTCTTATCTACAATGTTGTGTGGTGGTGACTAACAGAGAATATGTACAGTAGTTTATATAAACTGCTGTACCAAATTGCTAGTAAGGCTATCAAATTTTAAGGTGTCTTCTAGAGTTAAATCCATAGCCTTAATTCCCTCTAGTGACTTGAAAATTGAAATCACCAGGTTAGGTGTCAATCAACGGCTGCCTAATTTTTTTTTTTTTTTTTTTTTGAGACAGTCTCAAGCTCAGCTCACAGCAACCACTGACTCTTAGGCTAAAGCAATCCTCTTGCCTCAGTTTTTGTTCTAGTAGTAGAAATGTGATCTTGCTTTTGCTCAGGCTGGTCTCCAACTCCTCAACTCAGGCAAACCACTTGCCTCAGCCTCCCAGAGTGCTAGGATTTACAGACATGAGCCACCGCGCCCGGCCCTGTGTCATTTTTCTTAACTGAAAGTTTCAAAATAAATTTACTGAACAACAGCCTGCACTCTATTCATCTCAGGTCTGGATTTCCTTACCCAACTTGTAGGACACTTCTTTTGTCTCTCATAGTTGCAAGGCATGAACTTTAAATCAAGACTTAATGATACCTGTAGCATCATAAATAATATGGCAGAACTGCTGTGAGGAAGTTTTAAAGGGCTTTTTCTGTCCGTTTCTCTTGCTGGCACATGCAGCTTACTGCATTTGTATTTAACTGGGAAAGTTTGCAAATAATTCTAATATAAGATGCCATGTGGAAGCAAAAGTAGAGAAAAGTTTTTTTCAGTTATAGATTGGTGCTGTCAATAAATGTATGCGTAAGAGGTATGAAACTTACCTGAAAACTTTCTGCCTTTCTCTCTTTCTTTTCTTCTAGTGTTAAGTTTGCAAAATCCGTTTCAGCAATACTGATATCACTGGTGCTTATTAAAGTAAGTTCTGGTTCTTCCATTATACCATGGCCTGATTCTGTTTCCTTTTTAGTGTAATTAAAAAGGAAATCGTCAAAAAAATAAGCCTTTTTGCACATTCCAAAGTTGTAAATGTTTGCACTATATACATTTTGTATGAATGAGAAAATTATGGAAGGAAAAAAGTTAAACAAATTAGATTTCCCTTGAGCCCTCCCCCACCAGCATTTACTTGTAGAAATAGTGGAGGACTTTGAGGACAGGAGAAAACAGTGTATCTGAATGTACTCCCAGAATTACAAATTTAACAGGGGTAGGCAGTTGATAGGAGGTCAGGGTGAAGGGCTATGTAGAACTGGAGAGCACATCCTGTCTAAAGGGAGGAGTGGGCAGCTCCTGGGTTGTGACCAAATATTGACCATTACTACCACATACATTTTTCAAAGGGAAGTATTTTAAACACTAAGAATTTAAAGCCATAAAAACACAAGCAGCCAAATAAACCACATCTGTAGTGTAGCTGTAGCCCAATCTTTCAAATCTTACGTGTTTATGGAAGGATAAGACTGTACATAATATCAGAGGGTAAAAATGATGTTCAACCACAAGCCTGATTATCTCAGGGATACTATAAGTAGTTTCGTTTATCTTGTTTTTTGTGGCAAGGAACTTAAATTCTATATATACAACACAGATTTTACTTACCCAGATTGGAATAGAGTTCTGTAATGAAAATGATCCAGAATTTCCAGAGAGCTCTGATTGTCCTAGTTGAGAAAGATTTTTTATGAATTTTGGAGTTTCAGTTTGAGCTGAATTTGAAATTCCCATCTCCACTGTTCTTACACATACTTGAGAGTCAGTTTTGTCTCCATGTAGATTTATGTCTAAAACTCCACAGGCTTTGTTCTTAGCATCCTCACTGAGTCCTTGACTTTGTACCATGGTAGCAAGCCCTCTTTCTGGTAGCTCTTCACGGCCCAGTGTTTCCTTTCTGCTTTCTAGCTGCTGTTTTGTGGGGCACTCACTAGAGGCAGAAGCACAGGGAGCGCTATGTGGAGTGTTTAGCTGACCAAATACATCAAAGTGAGCCTCATCAGATGAACTGCGGACTGAACTTCTCACGTTTCCCACAGAGAGCTGGAAATGAATGCTTTTATTTGTATTTAGTAAAATTTCAGTATGCTCCTCAGAGGAACGGTTCTGATTTTCTATACTTTGGAACGAATCTCTTGCTTCAATGCTAAAAATACTTGGTAGATCAGCATGTTCGCTCCCTTCCTGCGAAGAAAATTCTGGCAGAAGCTGTTGATAAGATTGTTCAGATCCTGCATTAAGAAGTTTAAGAAATCAGTTAATCATTATTGTATGTTTTAAAACTGGAATACAGACATGGCCTTTAATACTTATAATTTTATGAATGAAAGGCGATATAAACATAATACAAAGATAAGGATGGTCACAGTGATTTTTTTTTTTTTTTAATGACCAGTCTCACTATGTTGCCCTTAAGTAGGGTGCTGTGAACTCTTAGCTCACAACAACCTCAAACTTTGGGCTTAAGTGATTCTCTTGCCAGACCCTCCCAAGTAGCTGGGGCTACAGGCAGCCGCCACAAGGCCTGGTTTTTTGTTACAGTTGTCATTGTTAGGTGGCCCAGGCTGGGATCATGTGTATGTGACTGGCACTATAACCACTGGCTGTGAGCATCCAGTGAGGTCACACTAATTTTTAAATAACTCCTCAGCTAACACCATGTACGTTCTTTTAAAATTATTTAATAATAAAGACAGTACAGCTGTAAGACAACGAGGATGTTTTTTCCCATAATAGAATCACATATAGATTTAAAAAACAGAAAAGACTCAGAGTAAGACATGCATATATATCTCATGTATTTATGTATCTATGTATATACATAATTTGTACAAAAAATTCTAGAAGGATACTTAAACTATTAACCGCAACGGTTCAGGGAGGGAAGTTGTGGAATAAGAGGCAGCTCTTTTGCTTATTATAAAGTTCAGTACTGTAAAAAATACACACAGTACTTATATTTAAAAAAATACATAAAGTAAAGGAAACTTGTAACACCAGGGACAGGGGTTAGGACAAACCAAGAAATGCAGGTGGTGCCTGTGGCTCAGCGAGTAGGGCACCAGCCCCATATACAGAGTGTGGCAGGTTCAAACCCGGCCTCGGCCAAACTGCAATAAAAAATAGCCAGGCCTTGTGGTGGGCGCCTGTAGTCCCAGCTACTTGGGAGGCTGAGGCAAGAGAATCGCCTAAGCCCAAGAGCTGGAGGTTGCTGTGAGCTGTGACGCCACGGAACTCTACCAGGGGTAATAAAGTGAGACTCTGTCTCTACAAAAAAAAAAAAAGAAAAAAAAGAGAGAGAGCCCTACTAAAAAAAAAAAACAAAAAAACCCCCAAGAAATGCCAGACATAAATTCTAAGGAAACCATAAAAAAAGTACCAGGTTTTCTTTAAGTCTTGCTGACTTAATCATACATACCCTCAATAATATTTTCTGGAGCAAAACTCTGAGCTGCACTATGAGCCAAGTTAGTGTCAAGTTGCTGATTCAGCCTTGTGTTAAAAGAAGAAGGCAGGCTGGTCCTCCTCAATGCTGTGAAAGAAACTGTGCTCTTGGACGAAACAGGAGCCTGTTGGCCTGTGCTCTTGGACGAACAGGAGCCATTCATTTCCAATGAATCCGAGCTCTGACAGAGAACCACAGGGAAAGGCTGAAACATTAATTACATATTACCAGTTGAATCAATAATCACAATATGCCTATGAAATTTTCCTTCCTTAATTTACCACTTTACTATCACAGTAACAGTTGGCTTATTGAAATCCAATACTTCCTTTACAGTCAATATGTAAGAGACTTTTTAGAAAGGTTAGAAAACAAACGGTGGTCCAGACACAGTGGCACATACCTATAATCCTAGCACTTTGGGAGGTGGAGGCTGGAGACAAGCCTGTCTACCCATCTCCAAAAAAAATTTAAAAATTAGCAGGCAGTGGTGGTGCATGCCTATAGTCCCCACTACTTGGGAGGCTTGAGATTGGGAGTTTGAGGCTTCTGTGAGCACTGCACCCTAACCTAGGCAACAAACCTAGACCCTGACTCAAAAAAAAAAAAAAAAAAAAAAAAGCCAGGCCCAGTGGCTCATGCCTATAATCCTAGCCCTCTGGGAGTCTGAGGTGGGTGGATTGCTTTAGCTCAGGAGTTCAAGACCAGCCTGACCAAGAGCAAGACCCCATCTATAAAAACAAACAAAAAAAATAGGCATTATGGCGGGTGCTGTAGTCCCAGGTACTTGGGAGGCTAAGGCAAGAGGATTGCTTTATCCTAAGAGTTTGAAGTTGCTGTGAGCCATGATGCCACTGCACTCTAGACAGGACACAGAGTGAGACTGTCTCAAAAAAAATTTTTTTTAATTAACCAGGTAGAGCATAGAACATGATGGGACAATTTTTTTTAGCTGAAGGTTGCCCTTCAGCTAAAAAATAGGAAGAGAACAATTTTTGCAGAATTGTATTTACCAATTTAAATTATGTTACCCAGTTAAAAGTTCTCAAATCTCTATGGCAGCGGTTCTCAACCCACAGGAACTGTATTAAAGGGCCGCAGAATTAGGAATGTTGCAAACCACTGCTTTATAGAATCATGCCTAGTAGCTGGGGATTAAGATTGACAGGACAAAGCAAATCAAAATGCAGCTGTTTTCAATTTTGCTTCTACCTTAGAATCATTTGGGGGAGCTTTAAAAGAATTTCACAATATCTTAGCACTGCCACAGATTGTTTCAATTGAGCTGGAGTGCAGTTTGGCCAATTCTTTAAAAGCTTTCCGCATGATTTTAATAAGATTAAGAACCATTGTTTTAACTGAAGATTTGAAACTATTCATGGATATTTACTGCAATGAAACTACTTTATTATACCTGGCAAAAGTCTCCGTTGTCTTGAGAAATCATAGAGGATGATGATGATAAGTCAAAATCTGGATGTGGCTCTAAAGGTTTAAATAGCTGATGATGCAAATTTGGAAAAATGTGTTCCAATTCTGGAAAGTCAAGGTCAACTATTGGAATTTTGAGAGGAAAAAAAAGAGATACATTTTAAAAATTTAACATCTACAAAAGAAGTATTAAAAACATCTGTAAAAGCTTATCTTTACTTAATGCCAATGCAACAAAACTGCTACCATTTTCCCCCAGTGACTGGCTGATACTTTCAAATTAAGTCCTATCATGATTATTTTCAAAAGCCAAAAAAATTATGGATCCTCTTAGTACCAAAAGAACCAATACAAATTTCCATTTCTGCCAGCTCCAAAGCTTTCTGGGGCTGTTAACAGCCACGGGCCATATGATCATTGCTTTGGTGAAAGATTAAAGAAGAAAAGACCACTGTTACAGTGTTACTGTGAGCTAGACTGTCAGGCCGTGACTGGCCAGGTCTCCGGCCCTGGCCTATCTAACTGTCTGGAAGAGGACCCCTGTGCTACCTTGCTTGGAATTAACTCCCCTTAGGTGCAATGTCTTAGCAGTAGAGAGAGAGAGAGAGTCTTCAAAGGAGAGAAACAGTTTTAGTAGGAGAGTGAATCTTAGCAGAAATCGTAGAAGAGTGCCGAGCAGGAGGAGCAAAAGAGCAGAGTGAGCCAGTCTATGAGAGAATGAACGAATACTAACCACGCCTGGAGCTATTTACAGGGCTGGTTCCGTGGCTATTTACACCACAGGGGTGGAGACTGACAAGCCCTGACCTTTGTGCTCTCGTGTTAAGGAGAGCCGAGTCCCTTCCCCGTGCCCCTATCACCAAGTGTTATCAAGATGTTATATCACAGGTGTTTCTTATAGTTACAGAGCGTTCAAAGCCTAACTCTCACTTCTTCTTCCCTTGAATCAACTGGTCTCCTACACTAGACATTTACTTTATATATACCATCTCACTTAATTTCCAACCTCCCTCCTCTATGGAAGATGAAAGAATAACTTGCCTATGATTTTACAGCTAACAAATAGTCAAACTATGACTGGAATCCAGGTCTGATTTCTGAGCTCTTACTTTCAATACTGGCAAGGCTGTATCAGCTGCAATAGTAAAGAATGATTTGGAAGATACTCTCCACGTGTTCTTGAGTCAAGTCTAATTGGTCCCAGATGCCCCTCTCACTAACTGCCCTCAGTGTTCTGTATGGTACAACTGCGCTGCAGGCCATAAAAACATGCAGCTCAAAGAATCACTACTTAAAACTAAAAAGAATGAAAGGTGAAAAGTTAAACACTATTTATATAAAAGTATTCCTTTAAAATAAGTTTACTGGGCGGCACCCGTGGCTCAGTGAGTAGGGTGCCGGCCCCATATACCCAGGGTGGCAGGTTCAAACCCAGCCCTGGACAAATTGCAACAACAACAACAACAAAAATAGCCGGGCGTTGTGGCGGGCGCCTGTGGTCCCAGCTACTCGGGAGGCAAGAGAATCGCCTGAGCCCAAGAGTTGGAGGTTGCTGTGAACTGTGATGCCACAGCACTCTACCGGGGGCGATAAAGTTGAGACTGTCCAAAAAACAAAAATAAAATAAAAAGTTTACCCCGCAGATCTGTTTTTGCAGGTATCAAACCTGCTTCATTTATGTACTTGTCATTGATCTGCTGAGAGTGTCTGTGACCAGATGTAAACTCTTCCACCGCAGGCACAAGAGATTTACGATTGTCTGAAGAGCTCTGCCGCTGATAAAGAACTTGTATTGAAGGAACTACAGAATTTACAATACTTATTTCCTCTTCTTTTTTGGTGGTAGATTCTTGTTCCGTGTCATCCATGTGCTCTGCAAATGAACCTGAAAATTGAGTTTAATGAAAATATTTAATTGACATCAACACTATATTCCTTTTAATAGCTAGGTACTTCCTTGGAGACATAATTTGGTAGACAGGCACAGCAATGTATGTTGCTAAGACAAAAACAAAATGCAACTAAGAAATTTGTTCAGATAGATTTCCACTGAATGGGAAAATGTGACATTAGCAAATTCTTTTCCAAAGTATTGTTGGAGATAGAGCATCCTTATTCCTTCCAGTCATGTTTAGAAAACTATACTGTCCAATATTTTACCAAGTATGAATATTTTACTTTTGAGATTGAAAGAAACATCTCTCCCTCACAATGTATTGAGAAACAGCAATGCTTCTACTCTCCACTGCACCGCAACACAATTGGTGCTGGTCTTTCAATTTACTTACAAACATTTTATGTCATTACCTGTATCTGTAAGGCTCAAATCTAAGTTTTCATTACTTAAAAAGCTCCCAGTAGAAACAGTTACTGAAGATAATGGTTCATGAGAAATCTCTTGCGTTTTAGCCTAGAAATTAAGGAGAATATTAGACCATGTTGTATGAAGTAATATCTAGAAAAAAACCTAAACCTTCAACCAAAGCAGCCGCCAATCCTGAGCTCAGGTCAAGTGTAGAAACCGTCACAGTTACAAAGGTCAGTCGTAGAAACCTTTTCATCATTGCTCAGATATGACTAGCACTTCACACACACACACACACATACGCAAATATACACACGCCCAGTCTCATTCATCTCTCAGCAAAACACTCAGTTATCCACTGTCATTTTTACGAACACACACACCCCTGACCCCCCCAGACAAAAGCCCTTATTGCTTTGTTTATGGTTTTGCTTCTCAGAACTGTAGAGATCACGCATCAGGGAGACTGGAATGTCTTCTGATGTTCAGATTTGGCTATTTTCATCATTGATCCACTTCAGTAAGAGCAGATCTCAGAGAACATAGCCTTTAATATTTTATAACTTCTATACACTAAACAAAGAGAATATGAAGCAAAATAGCTCTAAAAATTCAGTAAACATTATTACTGACCTCATTATCTGGCTTTACAGTTGGACCTGGATACATGTACCCTTCTTTCTCAACAGCATGACTTAATACTGCATGATTCTCAACACACCTCTTAACCTTGACTGAAAAACAGATTTTGGAATTCAAAGTGGAGAAAAAAAGGTTTGGGTGGGACAAATCAAATCCTTAGCACCAGAAAGCACCATCCCTGGCTTTCTTACAATTTGTTTTCCTCTTTTGCTTCTTAGAGTTGTTTTATTTTAGACCAAAGAAAAACTTCACTTTGTTATTTCTAAAAACATTTACCACTCAGCACAATATACTTTTTATTTTATTTTTTATTTTTTGTAGAGACAGAGTCTTTCTTATTCTATGGCCCTCGGTAGAGTGCCGTGGCGTCACATAGCTCACAGCAACCTCCAGCTCTTAACAGCAAATAATTATGATTAATGGAACTAACAAGGCTTAGTTAGATTCTCTTGTCTAACTTGGGCTTAGGCGATTCTCTTGTCTCAGCCTCCTGAGTAGCAGGGACTACAGGTGCTCAACACCAGGCACGGCTATTTTTTTTGTTTCACAGTTCAGCTGAGACTGGGTTTGAACCCACCATCCTCTATCTATAAAATGGTTAGCAATATAAAAACTAGGCTGATAGCAAATTGTTTTTATTAAAAAAATTAAAAAATATTTTATATGTATCATAGAATATATTAACTTTAAACTTTTTTTTACTTTATTCTAGTTTTATTTAAAAGTATATCTTTGTAAAATAACAAATTTAACTCTTAAACTTACTTGGTTGCTCCTATACCTACAAAATTTTAAATAAAAAAAAAAAAAAGACGACCTTGGGCAGTGCCTGTGGCTCATGGAGTAGGGCACCAGCCCCATATACCGAGGGTGGCAGGTTCAAACCCGGCCTCGGCCAAACTGCAAAACAGAAAAATAGCCGGGCATTGTGGCGGGCGCCTGTAGTCCCGGGAGGCTGAGGCAAGAGAATCGCCTAAGCCTAGGAGTTGGAGGTTGCTGTGAGCTGTGTGATGCCACGGCACTCTACTGAGGGCGATAAAGTAAGACTCTGTCTCTACCAAAAAAAAAAAAAATGAATAAATTAAGACAGCCTTGGCGCTCAGTGCTCAGTGGTTAGGGCACTGGCTATAAGCACTGGGAACAGTGGGTTCGAACCCAGCCTGGGCCTGCTAAAAAAGAATGACAACAACAACAAAAAAACCAGCCAGGCATTGTGGTGGGTGCCTGTAGTCACAGCTACTTGGGAGGCTGAGGCAAGAGACTCACTTAAGCCCAAGAGTTTGAGGTTGCTGTGAGTCGTGACGCCACAGCACTCTACTGAGGGCAACACAGTGAGACTCTGTCTCAAAAAAAAAAAGACATGACAAAAGTTTATAGTGAGTTGTTATTTTCTTCTTTTTTCTATTTTAGGCTAGTTAAGTGAAGCAGTCTTCTTTTTTTTTTTTTTTTTTTAAGCAGCTCATTTGGAAAATGAAAAGTTAATCTGAGCCTTGTTAGTTCCATTAATCATAATTATTTGCTGTTATTTATAATGTACCTAGAAGATCCCCCCAGAGGAGATAGGAGTGAACAAGGTAGCATTTGGGTAGTGGTAAACAGTGAAAAAAATCAAAGAAAAAGGATCAAGGCCTGAATCTGGGGATGATTATGAGAAATGGAAAAGTAGACCCTGATATCCAGAAGGTGACCTGGCACTTGATATTCGCCTGTTAAATATTAACAATTTCACAGAATGCCAATATCCTTCCCTGAAACAGGTCTGAATACTCAAGCTTTGTTGAATTACCAGGAGTCTTTGACTAGAAGACATCAACAGATAGAATAAAATGGAAATGTAAGATCTAAACAAATGAGGAAATAATTTCAAAAATTACAATTCATTAGGAATTATATCCTTTACAGTTATTTCTATTATTTTATATTTTATTCTATTTTTTAATTTTTTTCGAGACTTGAGTCTCATGCTGTTGCCACAGACTAGACTGCTGTGGCATCATAGCTCAAAGCAACCTCAAACTCCTGGGTTCAGGTGATTCTCTAGCCTTAGCCTCTCGAGTGGCTGTGATTACTGGCGTCAGTAAAAAAAAAAAAAATAGCTAGTGTCCAGCTATTTTTTTTTCTACTTTTAATAGAGACAGGGTCAGTCTCACTCTTGCTTAGGCTGATCTCAAACTCCTGAGCTCAAGCAATCCACCTGCCTCAGCCTCCTAGAGTGCTAGGATTATAGGCGTGAACCCAGCCTCAATCTGCAATTTTAGAAAGAGGCATTAGACATTTTTATTTTTTGGAGACAGGGTCTCACCTTGTTATCCGGGCTAGAGTGCAGTGCCATCAAAGCAGCTCACTACAACCTCAAACGCCTGGGCTCAAGTAACCCTCCTGTCTCAGGCTCCAGAGGATCTGGGGAATACAGGAACATATGTCCCCATACCTGGCTAATTTTTTTTTTTTAACATATGGGGTCTTGCTATGTTGCTGAGGCTCGTCTTGAACTCCTGGCCTTAGGCAATCCTCCTGGCCCAGTCTCCCAGACAAGTCAATTTTTAAACCCTCAAGAGAATAGGTCTCTCTCATCTCTCATTCTATCAAACTACAGATACAACTAGTATATCAACTATCTAAGTATATGCAACTGCTAAAATGAAATCTGGTTAGAAAAAGTAGCCTCTTAACAGAAGCCTTACAACTAATAAAACAGTATTAGAACTATGCTTTGTAGGGTTACTATGCAATATTACACACAAAAAAGTAGAACCTCTGTCCACCTAAGTGACAGTAACAAACTGGTCAACATGGCGGCAATCAACATCAGGAACGAGGCCTGCTGTACTGAAACGCACGTGTGGTGCACGTCTGGTCTATGAAATTAGGTCAACTTAAGGATGTGGCAAACAATGGAGGTTCCACTCTATATGCATAAATTCTAATCTAAAGCAAAAAAATCAATATTGGCTATCTTTGGTGGGAGGATTAAGTGATTTTTAAAGATTGTTCTAATTCTCTTTACCTTCCAAATATTTAAAAACTAAACATGAAGCATGTAATTTAGAATGCTCATAGATAGAATTGAGAGGTTGGGCATGGGGAGGTTTGGTAAGTTCCCACTTAATGGGCACAGTGTAGGAGTATATATGGCACAATCCCTTGGTGAGGGAGGCAATTGCAAGGTGCACTTTACCTAACAAATATAAACAATGTAACCTAATCATATGTACGCTCATATTAATCAAAAATACCTATTATATATGACAGTGCCCTATAAACAAAGACACATTAATAAAAATAAAGAAGAAAAAAAAGATTCAGAAAAGGGAAATCAAAGAGTTAAATAAAGTACCAACTACTTTTGGAATCAGAGGCTTAGATATAGCATTAGAGTACTCATTTATATTTTCACAGGAGAAGAAAAAAAAGAAGCTGGGCATGTTGGCTCATGCCTAATGCTTTAGGAGGCGAAAGCCGGAAGATAACTTGAGGACAGGAGTTCAGACTAGCCTGAGCAACATACCAAGACCTTGTCTTTATTCTTTTTTATTTTTTTGAGACAGAGTCTCAAGCTGTTGCCATGGACAGAGTGCCATGGCAGTGTCATAGCTCACAGCAGCCTCTAACTCTTAGGCTCAAGCAATCCTTGTGCCTCAGTTTTTCCATTTTTTGTAGAAATGGGGTCTCGCTTTTGCTCAGGCTGGTCTCAAACTTGTGAGCTCAAGCAATCCATCCACTTCTGGCTCCCAGAATACTAGGGATTACAAGAGCGAGCCACTGAGCTCAGTGTAAGACCTAGTCTTTAAAAGAAGAAAGAAGAAAGAAATTTGAAGATGATATTTAGCAATATTTAATTAAATGTGGATTATTACAAATAGGCTTAAACAACATTTGTGGAGGCTGCTAACTGTATAAAACTCATATGCTCATATACTTCCTACTAGAGTTTATTTAATGAACAATTTAAAAGCAAATTATTTATTTTCTAAATAAACGTCACTTCCACCATTCAACTATTTGTGTCTAAAAAAAGAAAACTATATGTGAACATGTAATACAGAAAATTAAATGTAGTCTTCAATAAAGGTGGGTCTATACCAATACTTTTGTGATTATCATTCCAGATACCAGATACTTTTCTCTGCTTGAACACAAAATTTACCTCCTTATTAACAATTATATAAAGAACAACATAATATGGGTATATACCATAATGATTACGTTACTAACAGTCATTGAGATTTACCATTTTTCACTATTACAAATAACATTACAATAAGTATCTTTTGTCTACATATTCTTGAGTACAAGAATTCCACTTTCAATTTATAATTTATCTCTCACCTGGTTCATTATAGTCATCACCACAGACGTTCTCCTGGGCATGTGACTGCAGGCGACCAAATGGAGTACAGGCTAGTGGGCTCCCAAGAAAAGTTTGTTCTCGGCTTATGGAGACTCTCGTGGGGTCTCTGTCTTGATAAAAATCTAGTTTACCTGGGAAGAAGAAAAAAGACTTGTTAAATTTCCACTTAGGTTTCTAGAGCTAGCTAGAACTAAAATGGCAATTTAGGTTGTAGGTAGAAATTAAAAATCTTAATTCAATTTTATTAAGGTTTTAATGATACCTTTATTTCCCCATACCAGATTATGCTTCAGTATTGACTACTAATAAGAAAAATGCCTGGAGAATTTATAACCATTATTAATACAAACAAACAAACAAAAATAGCTACAACTAATATGTAAAAAATCAAGATGGGGCTTAGGGGAGAGGGATAGGAGGATGCCAGTGAAGGGTTTATGGGGTTCTCTAATGTTCCAGTTCTTGACTTGGGAGGTGATAGTTACAGTGATAAACCACAGAAACAAACACAATTTGTGTACCTCTCTGAATGTTATACTTTGATATAAAAATAAAAACAAGTCACCTTTTGGGGGCAAAACACAATTGTAAGAGGGACTTTACCTAACAAATGCAATCAGTGTAACCTGGTTTCCTGTACCCTCAATGAATCCCCAACAATACAAAAAAGGAACTGAAAAATAAAAACAAGTAATCTAAGGAGCAGGAGACACTAAGAAGCAGCAATTCTATGCATTCCTGCATAGAATCCCAGAAACATTTGAGAATTAAAAACACCAGGAATTATTAATATGTGCCAAGGAACCGAAAACAGGGGGAATTTTTAAAACTATGTACCTGGAACAGGTGGATCTCTCCAGTCTCCTGAGATCCTTGTCCTTCTATTTTATACCCAGAAGAGAGAAAAGGTTTACTCTCTGGAGAAACTGAACCTGATATACTCTGGATTCATGGGGATCAGGCAGGGAAGAAGGCAAGAATGGAGGGGGTGACAGACGCCATAAGAAAATCCTAGGATATTACAAGAAAGTCTGCACCCCCAACTTAGATCCCCGTGGTCTCGCTCCCTAATACCAACGGCCAGGATTATATCAAGTTTAAGTAGGTTTTTCTTTAAATAAACTCAACTATAAACTGCCTCAAGATGAACCTGAAAAAGAACTACGGATGTTTAGGTAAAGGTCCTCAATGGAAGGCCACACCTTTTCCAATGAACTCCAATGGTACATATGGCTCCCACCCAGAACCTACAATTGATTTTATATATCCCATTCAAATATGCAAGATATTAGAGGAAAGCCTTTATAATATAAGACAAAAAGAACAAAAAATAAACAGAAAAAATCCATGAAACAATAGTGGGATGTTATGAAAAAGGAAAAAAATAGAGAAAAAGAGCAACCTTTTAGAAACTACAATTGGATAATCCAAATAAAAGTTTAAAAAGAAGGGCAGCGCCTGTGGCTCACTGAGCAGGGCGCTAGCCCCATATACTCAGGGTGACAGGTTTAAACCCGGCCCTGGCCAAACTGCAACAAAAAATAGCCGGGTGTTGTGGCGGGCGCCTGTGGTCCCAGCTACTCAGGAGGCTGAGGCAGGAGAATCGCCTAAGCCCAGGAGTTGGAGGTTGCTGTGAGCTGTGACACCACAGCACTCTACCGAGGGTGACAAAGTAAGACTCTATCTCTACAAAAAAAAAAAAAAGTTTAAAAGAAAAATCAGAAGATAAAGTTAAGAAAATTTTCCCAAAAAGCAAAATCAAAAGAAATGAACTACAGGAAGAAAAAGAAAGAAACACTCGGGAAGATCAACACAGATCAGCATTTCTCAACCTTTTTTTCCTTTTTAAAGACAGTCTCACTCTTGCTCAATCTCCTGAGCTTAAGCAATCCACCCATCTTGCCCTTCCAGAGTGCTGGGATTACAGGTGTGAGCCACAGGGCCTGGCCGTCTCAACCTTATTTTTATCATTTTTATTATTTTTCATCATTAGGGGACTTCTCCTTTCCTTTCCTTTTTTTTTTTTTTTTGAGACAGAATCCCTCAGTTGAGTGCTGTGGAGTCACACCTCAAACTCTTGGGCTTAAGCGATTCTCTTGCCTCAGCCTCCCAAGTAGCTGGGACTACAGACGCCTGCCACAACGCCCGGCTATTTTTTTGTTATAGTTGTCGTTGTTTAGCAGGCCCGGGCTGGGCTCGAACCCGCCAGATCCAGTGTATGTGTCCAGCACCCTAACACTGAGCTACAAGCGTCAAGCTGACTTTTCCTTTTCAAATTGCCCTCTCTCCCATGAAATTTTAATAACTACAAATATGTTGTATGTTTAAGTATACTTGTGCTTTTTATTTTGCCAAGAACCAACTTTTGCCCTCCTAGGGAAAATTAACACCTTTCTTAAGAGAGCAGAGTATGGGCCATGCAACTTCGAACTAAAACATGATCCATCAAAAAAAAAATAATAAGTGTGAACCACATGGAAAATTATATTGAGGTATGTATATATTTATATTTTAAGATAGAGTTTCACTCTGTTGTCCAGGCTAGAGTGCTATGGCCTCAGCCTAGCTCACAGCAACCTCAAGCGATCCTTCTGCCCAGCTAATGTTTTTCTATTTTTAGTAGAGACAGAGTCTTGCTCTTGCTCAGGCTGGTCTTAAACCCTGAGGTCAAGCAATCCTCCTCCCTCAACCTCCCAGAGTGCTAGGATCAGAGGTGTGAGCCACCATACCTGGCCTTTAAACTATTTGCATGTAATATTTTGATGAAAAATATTACCCAATGAAGTATGATAAAGGCTCTGACGAGAGTTCCCAAGACCACATGAGAGGGACAGCTGAATAAATGGGGCACGTAAGCCAAGTCCTACAGGGGAAAGAAGCAAGATCACAAAGGTAGGTGATGCTAGAGACGTCTACTCATTTAGAGTTATTCCTACACTCAGAAGAAAGCATTGAAGAGTTTTTAACCAGGGAGAACCGGAGGGAGATTACTCTGAATATACCATGGAAAAATGGACTGCAGTTAAACCAAGACTGGAAATAGGGAGACACTAGGGGTTGTAGCCATACAAAAAAGATAATGCCCTGAATTAAATGAGTGGTAGTAGTAATGGACATAAGTGGACAGGTTCACAAACTCAAACAAGAACTAAGAAGATTTGGTGATTTATTGGGTACTAGGGAGGAATAATGAGGGAAGGGTTAAGATTTCACATCTGGATGCCTCTCAGCAAAAAAAGATGGCTGATGGCTAAGAAGGTAGGTAAGAGAATATATAGATTCTCCTTTTAGACAAGATAACACTTTTATAGTCTCAAACATGATTCATTAAATTATAGGAATCAATGACAATATCTCAATGCTCATTTTAAATTAGGGAAAACACTAATCAATTCCTGAAGTGTTGTGTTTTCTCAAATAGTGTAAAATGGAAGAAAAGCTTCCAAAGCTGAGTAACAAAAAAAATTATGATTCTATAAGTTCCACAAACTTAGTAAGAAGGCAAAAAGGGGACTGATTCTTCAATGTACTCTGACATCTCTACCTTCCTTAATTCTTTCATCAGAAATACAGGCATAGGCTTGGCACCTGTAGCTCAGTGGCTAGGGCGCCAGCCACATATACCAGAGCTGGCAGGTTCAAATCCAGCCCATGCCTGCCAAACAACAATGATAACTACAGCCAAAAAATAGCCGGGCATTGTGGTGGGCACCTGTAGTCCCAGCTCCTTGGGAGGCTGAGGCAAAAGAATCACTTAAGTCCAAGAGTTTGAGGTTGCTGTGAGCTATGATGCCACAGCACTTCACCCAGAGTGACAGCTTGAGACTCTGTCTCAAAAAAAGAAATACAGGCATAAAATTTTACAGCTGAAAACCAAAACTGCTAATATTAACATATAACTTTTATGTACCTTTTTATTGGCAAAGCCAGATTTTCCCCTTAAAAGAAGGATTTGCTTTGATAAATTTGATCAAGAAATGATTTGGTGAGGTTGAAATCTAAATTAATAATGAAATTCCAACAGGATAATTTACTAAGGACTACAAGGAGGAATTTTCTTTTTTAATATAATTTTCTTTTTTAATATATAGAGAAGTACAGTGAAGAAATATACCTGTTCTAATTGTTCTTAAAGCCAGGATTTAAGCATAAGAGCTCCATAAAGATATAAGAAAAGAGCAGTAAAGGTGCTAAAGTCCAAAAGTAGCAAAGGAAAGGGGGGGGGAATCAAACAACTCCTAAGTAAACAGAGTTGGAAGGCAGACAGGAAAGGAAGTGGAGGAGCCAGTGTCAGGAAGACAGAGATACGGAGATCAAAAGAATGTCTGTCTATAGTAAACTGGTTTCCCAGAAAACTACATAGTTACCTAATGCTACATTTCCTTAAGTTTAATTTTTAAATACTGTTGATGTAAACTATTTTTCCCTTTCGCAAGTAGTCACAGCCTGTTTCTTTAACAACAACAACAAATTAGCACACTGAAAAAAAAAAGTATAAAACTTGCAAAGTACTAAACAATTTTATTAAACTATTTATTTACCTAGAATAGAGGTTCTGCCACTTGCTGGTGATTCTACTTCTTGTATAGCACTAAGTTCGTGTTGGTTTAAGTCCAAACCACATTTAACTTTTGCTACAGGTGGCTTTGAGGGTCGAATACTCAGTTCTTTGTCCAAATGCTCACCTATCAAGTCAATGACAAAGTGAGGCATAATAAAAAATCTATTAACATACTATCAACTTTTATCAGCCAGTGAGCTGCAGGAGATAAAAACAAAGAATAATCAGCAGAAAGTTACAATAAAACACATTTATCTTACCACTTTGCTTGGCACTAGTACCCTCTGAAAGCAGGTGATTACCATCAGAATTGCTCCTATCACTGTCTACATGACTAAAGTTTTCCTGGCCATCTCTGGACAGGTCTTGGATAGGAGGAAGCCATTCTCTGAGCTGTTCCATCTTCTGGGTTTTTAAATCTGGATTTTCAGCTGTGGGCTTCGTGGTCTGAAAAAGTAATAGAGAGATGAGGGTGGGGATGACTAAAGTTGAGGAGGGATCATGTAAAGAATTCATCAAATTCTTATCTCCCTTCTTAAGTTAGCACCTCAACCAAATAACAAGTTTCATCAATCATATTTTATAATTTTTTTTATTTTGGTAGAGACAGAGTCTCACTTTATCGCCCTCGGTAGAGTGCTGTGGCATCACACAGCTCACAGCAACCTCCATATTCTGGGCTTATGTGATTCTCTTGCCCTCAGCCTCCCAAGCAGCTGGAACTACAGGTACCCACCACAACGCCTAGCTATTTTTTGTTGCAATTTGGCCGGGGCTTGGTTTGAACCCGCCACCCTCGGTATATGGGGCCGGTGCCCTGCTTACTGAGCCACAGGCGCCACCCTATACTTTATAATTTTATACACAGTTAATAAATAAGATAGGCTTTCAATATGGAAAGGACCATATGGACATGGAAAAGTACAAACATATACAGCAATGGCGCTAAAAACTCAACTTCCACTACACCTTTCCATAAGAGATTATACCTGAGTACCCCTCATTGCTTTTCTTTTGCCATTACTTTTCCTTCAAATAACCAGTAAATTCCTAGAATTAAACTCTTCCTAAACTCAACTCAAGCTTCTAAACGTCAAAGGATTTGTAGAATTCTGTTTAGGCTAAACGATAAATTTAGGAAGTGGCCTTTTAAAATAAAATGGATACATTCAAATGTAGAAGGTGACACTCTTGTCTCCCATGTAGAGAAACTATGAATGTATGCGTGACCATGTTAGTCTTCTTAATAATTCAGAAACAAGCAGGTCCAGCTCTCCACTGGGCTAAAATTATGCTAATTTTGCAACAGATAATAATGTTACTTTAAAAAAAAGTGGGCACTGATTTTGATTCATATATAAGTGTCAATAAAGTGCTATTCATAGAGAACAAGGTCTGCTATTGCTATTGGAGAAGAAAAACTGAGTCTGGGTGTGGTGGTTGATTCCTGTAATCCCAGCACTCTAGGAGGCCAAGGTAGGTGGATCCTTGAGCTCAAAAGCTCAAGACCAGCCAGAATAAGAGCAAGATCCTTCTCTACTAAAAATAGAAAAACTAGCTTGGCATGGTGGTGCACACCTATAGTCCCAAGTCCTACCTACTCAGGAGCCTGAGACAGAAGGAATGCTTGAGTCCAGGAGTTAGCTGCGAGCAATGATGCCATAGCACTCTATTCTGTCTCAAAAAAAATGAAGAGAAACTATGCTTACCAGTTATTTTAATAATTTTAATCTTCCATTATTGTAATTTTAATCTTAAAACCCATTATAATGAAAGTCCAAATGAGAATCTACATTCTTCTGTGGTGTTCGCATTTCAAATTAGTTTGGCTTCAAATAACTAGTAGCATCATAAACACCACGGGAGGTAGATCCCTTTTTAACTTCCACAGTCTAGGGTAGAAAATTAAAGCACACTCAAAGTCAAACTACTTAATCTCAATAACTAAACATGTGTTAGCCTAGGGACAAAACTAGCTGAGTTTAAATGTCCACTGTTCAATTCTTACATACCAGTTTAAAACATACCTGACTGTCTTTAAAGGTATCTTGCAAAGTCTCTTGATGTTTCTCAATCTGCTGCTGCAGTGCTGTTTGTCCCTGAACAAGCAATTCTTCCTGGGCTCTCTGGCTACAATGCAGAACCACTTTTTGTAGATCCAACTGCTTCTGAAGTTCCACGTTACCTTGCTGAGCTAAATTAGGCTGTGAAAAACTCAAAAGTCTATCTTGAAATCTCGTGATGATAGAATCACCTACGAGAGCAGGAGCATGTTCATTCTGGGATGAATACAGGTCACAGATGCTCTTAGATTTAGTTTCAGCAAATGGTAGTGGGATAAATGAATGCTCTGTTTCCTTGGGTAGAAATAAAGAAGGGCCAGCAGGCTCAGCAGATTCTCTTATGTTCAACTGACTTTGTTCATTTAAAAGCAGTCCTTCCTGGGGTTTGTTGTAAAAATATACCACTTCCCTTTGTAAGTCCAATGGCCCTATCACATTATCTTGCTGAGGCAGGAAAGACTGTGAGACACTCAAAAGTCTATCCTGTGGTCTTGCAATTTGGGGATGACTTGAGGAAGTAGTATTGTTATTTTTGGTTGGGAAAGACTTTGGGATTCGTTCAGAGTCAGCAATAGGTGCTGCTTCCTGAGGTAAGAATGAAGGGGGGCTAACGTGCTCAGATGATACCCTTTCCTCCAAATTACTCAACCTTCCCAAAAGCAGTTCTGCTTGGACTTCTTGTCTAAATTGAATTGCTTTCCTCTGTGTAGCTACCTGCTGTTGCCGTGTCTGTAATTCACCATGGCAAGGCTGTTGGATAAGATGCTCAGAAGAGACCTTTTCCTCAATTTTACATGGTTTTGGCAAAAAAGATTCTTTTTGGGTTTTCTCAAAAGGAGGAGGGGACTCTGTGTGTGCATGTAAGTGTTCTCCAGGGTCAATCAAATTTTCTTGAAGTAAAACAGGATGTGATAAATCCAACAGCCTATCAGGCAATCTCGGTATTTCAGAATGACTCGAGGAGACTGTATCATCACTATTAGTTGAACAAGGTTCTTGCATGTTTTCAGATTCAGTACAAGTTAAGGAAGTGACCGAATGCTGCACTACCAGGGGTAAGGAAAAGGTGCTAACCTGCTCGGGAGACACTCTTCCATGCCACTCACTCCGTTTCTGTAAAAATATTTCTTCCTGAGCTTCTCGTCTAGACTGAATGATGGCTTCCCTCTGTGTAGCTAACTGTTCTTGAAGTGCCTTCAAGTTATCTTGTTGAGGCTGGATAAGTTGTGATATTCTCAAAAGCCTACTCTGCAAGTGTGGAATCTGAAAATGGCTTGAAGAAATTCTACTACCACTCTCTGTTGCTGAAAGGGCTTCCAAGATAGTACTAGACTCAGCGGAAGGTGCTGAAGTAAACGAAAGCTGCACTAACTGAGGTATGAATGAAGACGAGACAGTTTGTTCAGATGTACTTTCTATGCTTTTCTGAAAGTCTTCTTTCTCAGTGTCTAGACATTCTTGGTGTTCCTCCAAATTACCATGTATAGGTAGGATACGTTGTGAAAATCTCAAAAGTCTTTCCTGAAATCTTGGGCTCTTAGAATGGCTTAATGGAACAGTACTATCATTCTTGACTGACTTATATTCCTGGAGGCACTCAGATTCAGCCACATGGGATAGGGAGGAAGAGGTTCCAGTCTGTTCAGAAGAAATTCTTTTTTCCAATTCACTTTGTTTGTGTACAGATTCCTGAGTTTCTTCGTTAATGCCAAGAATCACCCTCTCGGTATGTAACTGTTCTGGGAATGTTGCCAAATTTTCTTGCTTTGGCAGGCTATGATGTGGGAAAGTAAAAGATTTATCCTGAAATGTTGGAGTTATCAAATGACTAGAAGGAATTATACTCTCGTCCGAAAAGTAATGTTTCTGAATTTTCCTGGGTTCAGCTTTAGCAGAAGCTTGTGAAGCAACTGAATGTGGAACAACCATTGGTGAGAAAGAACTCATCTGCCTGGACTGAGTGTCCCCCAGATCTTTTTGTCTATGTAAGAATAATTCTGCCTGAGCTCCACGCCTAGCCTGAAGAATATCCCTGTGTGTGGTCAGCTGTTCTTGGAGCAACTTCAAACTATCATGTGGAGGTAGGAACTGCTGTAGGAAACCTGACGACCCATTCTGAGACTTAGAGACTCCAGCCTGGCTTGAGAGAAGTCCTTTCTCACTCTTAGATGGATACTGCTCCCAGACTTTACCAAATTTTGTATCAGCAGAAGATAATGAAGTAAATGTATGTTGAGCAACCAGAAATGGGGGGAAAGAGGGCTCAGCCTTTTCAGACCACTCTCTTCTGTCTAACTCCCTCTGTTTATGTATACATAATACTTCCTGGGCTTCCCGCCTTGCCTGAAGGTTATCCTTCTCAATATTCACCTGGTCTTGGAGAAATTTTAAATTATTTTGCTGTGGTAAGATAGGCTCCAAAAGATTCAAAAGCCTATTCTGAGCCTGTGGGACTACAGGATGTTCTGATGAAACAGCAGTATCAGTCTTGGTTGGAGCAGATTCCTGGATTCTCCCTAGTTCAGCTTTGGCAGAAGGCAGTAAAGCAGATGAATCTGGAGCTACCAATGGAAGGAAAACAGAGAGACCCATTTGCTGTTCCAATTCTTTCTGTTTGCACAAAAGTAATTGTTCTTGAGCTTCCTGTCTTGCCTGAAGAACTTCCTTCTGTTGGTCTAACTGTTCTTGGAGAGCCTTCAAATTACCTTGCTGGGCTGTGATATTCTCTGATGATGGCAGAGGCCTCTCATGCATTTGGCTGATTACAGAATGGCCTGTGGAAACTGCACTTTTGCTTGTGGTTAATAAGGGTTCTTGCGATTTTCCACATTCAGCCTTAATAGGCAGAAGTCCAAAAGAACGCTGAGGCATCAGTGGGAGGAATGAAGATGTTTCAGTTACCTTAGATATATTTTCACTATTCCCTGAGAATATTTGCTGGGAATCTAAAGTTTGAAAAGTTGGTGCCCTAAATGTTTCAGGTATTTTTGTAGCATCCTGTAATATTAGTGGCCTGTTATCTGAGAAAGCCCTGGAAAGCATGTGTGAATCTTTATGGACCAATTTATAGTCTTGCTGTGTCTCAGTCTGTGAGAGGTGCCCTAGATATGCTTGTGATTCTAAAGACTGCTTAGCTAAACCATCTGGAGTCCTTAATGTTTCCACTGTTTCTACCCGTTTTTGTAGAAAGTGATTTTGTCTTGGTACTTGAAAATGATCTTGTTCTGATTTGGAGATCTGTGCTGGTTGTATGAGTTGATATTTGTTAGGACTCAGCTTGGATCTCTGAGCTTGGTCCAGATGCTCTGATACAGCAGCGTGTCTTTCAGATTTCAGTGGTGGGACTGATGCAGTGGAATCAGAGATCAGTGATGGAGCTGACATGGACGGGTACCTTTCTCTTAACATGGTTTGATACTCAAGTAATCGTTTTCTGGCCGTTTCAATAGACTGTTTGTGTAACCTACCAAAAACAAACACATAGTATTCCCTTTTAACAAAAAACAAAAGCCTCAGGTACTCAAGTGTCTATACATTAAATTAAGAAACAACTATCTAGGGTTGGCCGTAATCATGGAGGAAAAGAAACAATCATGCATTTTGAGAAGGGCTGAGTTGCATATGTCATAGTTCAAAGGGGATCCCAACACGATCTTAATATAAACCAAATAAAAAAATCTTAAAAACATAGCCATACTCTATCACATATAAATTATATCCTAGCTATACCTGTTCTGCTGTAGAAGCTGATGTTGATAGTTATGAATCATCTGCCTGTGATTATCTTCATCACTAACTGCAGTGCATGATGCTGGGACAACAGCAACCTAATAAAAGACGAGGCTATGAATTAAAAGGCAAATTCAGAAAAAAGTACTAAAGTATTTTATATAAACTAAAGTTTTATAATTATAAACTTCCAAATAGCTTTATTTTTATAAAAGAATTTGGTACTTCCATTATGTATGCATGTATTATTAGAAGAAATGACCAAATAAGAATTAGAAAAGCATTTTACAGGCAGTGCCTGTGGCTCAGTGGTTAGGGCAGGTTCAAACCTGGCCCTGGCCAGCTAAAAAACAGCAGTGACAACTGCAACAAAAATAGCCAGTCATTGTGGCGGGCGCCTGTAGGCCCAGCCACTCGGGAGGCTGAGGCAAGAGAATCGCATTAAGCCCAAGAGGCTGGAGTTTGCTGTGAGCTGTGTGATGCCACGGCACTCTACCAAGGGTGACAAAGTAAGACTCTGTCTGAAAAGAAAAAAAGAAGAAAGGCATTTTACTTTTCTGAAAGCTCTGATTGTTCACCTTTTGTTGCATCTCACCCATGATTTATGTAAGGACCAAGATTTCCTACATCCTACCCTAGTCTGTGGAGTTATTTTCCTTTTTTCTTCTTCCAGCTGAGCCCTGAAGCAGCCAGTTTCTAATCTTAATTTCTGTTGTTCAATTTGTTGAAGTAATTCCAACTGCTTTTGCTTCTGCTCTTCTATTTCCATTATCTAGGTAACAAAAATACTATTGATCTGTTAACAACAAATTCATCAAAAAGAAAGACTGATAAGTATTACATTGAAGAAAAACATGACTCATCATCATGCTTAACAATCATCCAAGAGGTAAGTTGTGATGCTTTAATCTTTATTATTGAGGATGAGAGGGAAAGATAGAAAAAAAGGGGGAAAGAGAAAAAAGTACAGAAATAAAAAGAGGCAGAAGAAAGAATAAGCCCATTAACTAAGTCTCTGTTCTGGGAGCACAGGGAGACCCTGACCAACACTACAGAAGCAGCAAACGACGTGCAGCCAAATTCTACGGTCACACCTTTAATTTTATTGATACACTGGTGCTAGTATGAATAATGATTAAAGAAATTAAATACCAAGCCTTCCCCCCAAACTTCGATTTCTTACGCACATCATTAAGAGGTATAGCTATCTAGAAGCCAAATAGTACCATGAACAATATTCTGAGGAAGAAAATGGCAAAGGGTGACACGTAAACTCTAATATTATTTAAGTACACACTCGCCAAGTAATATGAACAAACACGTACGAGTAATCGTAAGGCTTATGGGGATAAAGACCAGCCTGCCAAATTCAGTACCTCAGTTTCCCCCCTTATCCACAGTTTAGCTTTTAGCAGTTTCAGTTACCTGCCATTAACAGTAGATTGAAAATATTAATGGAAAATTCCAGAAATAAACAATATTTAAGTTTTAAACTGCACACTGTTCTAAATAGCATGAAATCCTGTGCCATCCTGCTCTGTCCTAGGACATGCACTGTCCCTCTGTCGAGCACGCCACGATGCAGACTCTACTTACCCACTAGCCACTCAGGCCATGAGACTGACTGTCACAGGATCACAGTGCCTATGTTCAAGCAGACCTTACTTTACTTCATAATAGCCCCAAAGTGCAAAAGGAATGATACTAGTAATTCAGATATATCAAAGAGAAGTTGTAAAGTGATTCCTTTAAGTGAAAAAGTAAAAGTTCCTGACTTAATAAGGAAAGAAAAAGAGTGTGCTGAGCTTGCTAAGATCGATGGTTAATAGGGAATCTCCTGTTTATGAAGTTGGAAAGGAAAAAGCAATTGGTGCACAGGATATAGAGTCGGGTACTATCGGCAGTTCCAGGCATCTCGAGGGGTGACGGAACATACCCCCTGGAGGTTAGGGGCAGGACGACAGTACAGTCCCTGACACACGGATACCCAGTCACTGAATAAGTAGGAGTACTCCCACTAGAGATAATGAAGAATGATCTTGTTTCCAAAATAAAAAATGTCTGGATCCAGTTTACTTATTTATTCCTCCCGAGGCAATAGTGGCTTCAGCAGACTTCCTGTCTTCATCTTCCTTACTTTATGTCATCACAGGAGCCACTGAATTTAGACTGTTTACAGTTCTACAGCACCTCTAGAACCGCACTCTCAATACAGTAGTCACTAGCTATATATGACTATTTAAACATAAATTAACTCAACTTCAAGGACATTTAAATTCAGTTCTTCAGTTATACTAGTCACATTTCAAGTATTCTATGCTACCGTATTGGGCATAGACACGGGACATTTCTGTCATCACAGGAAGTCCTACTGACTAACAATACTGTTTCAGACGACGGATTAGAAAACATTTATCTGAGAAGGAATACTGGATCACATAGTTCTCACTTTCCAGCTGTATATTTGAAAAACTATGACTATAAACTGACTGGCTTAGCAATGATTAGCCTCCTTCAAGGTAATGTGGGTTAAAAGAAATAATATTATGGACAAAGACCCATTAATTCAATAAATATTTATTGTGCCTTTACTAACCAAGGCACTGTATCATAACTATGCCAGATAAATTGAATTTTTAAGGAAATAGCCTCTGCTTTTAAAAAACTTACAGATCTTAGAGGTAAGATATATATGAAAGTCTAAAATACAAAAGAGATGTAGCAAGGGTCAAGTAAGTAGTATGAACAAAGGCCAAACGGATGTGTAAGACAAAGCAGAAAACATGATATTGGAAGTAACCAGACATTTAAACAAATTTCATTTGTCAAACAAAATTATAGTATCTGGTGTTAAAAATAAAATTTCAAATTACCTGCTTCTGTCTTGCTGACATTCTAATTTTGGTTGCTTCTTCTTGAGGATGAAGCAGAACTGAACTCTGAACTACAGCGGTGACTGGCGAAGTCTCATTTATGTCTAAGAGAATCCCCAAAACAAAAGTAAGTTGCAATAATTGAGAATTATGATACCACTATAATGTTCTTTCTTCATTGCTTACATGTAATTTTGTTAGCAATAAAAATGGAGTCAAGCACATTTAACTTAAGGATGTAATAAAAAGAAATACCTTTTTCCTTTCCAGAGTCTGTACTACATGAAAGTGGTTTATCTTCACTAGAAAGTGGTCCAGATTCAATTGTCAGTGTATCACTCTCAACAACTGTTAATAGATAATACTACTGTTATTATGAAGATATTATCATTGTCAAGATGAAATTGGAGCAAAATAACAAAACTCTGGCATTGAGATTAACAATTCAATCTTGGTCTATCTGAATGTTTCAATCAAGATCCAGGCCTCTTGGCTCAGCGCCTGTAGCAGGGTAGTTACGGGGCCAGTCACATACACCAAGGGTGGTGGGTTTGAACCCAGCCCAGGCCAGCTAAACAACAATGACAACTGCAACCAAAAAATGGCCGGGTGTTGTGGCGGGCGCCTGTAGTCCCAGCTACTTGGGAGGCTGAGGCAAGAGAATCACGTAAGCCCAAGAGTTGGAGGTTGCTGTGAGCTATGACGCCACGGCACTCTACCCAGGGAGACACAGTGAGACTCTGTCTCAAACAAACAAAAAGATCCAGTCCTTCTGCTGAGCAGATATATTAATATTACTCATTAAACCCAAGACATAAGAAGACTGAAATTATGAAAAAGGAAACAGTGAAGAATAGATTAAAAAGATATGTGGAATTTCAAACACAATCAAAAAGCTTAAATAGAATAAACAAAGTAAAAAAAAAAAAGGAGAAGCAAAAGAAATGTCGAGGTATCCCTCCTCTACTTAGATCCTAGGATTTTATTTGCGAAGCTGCGATTTATTCTGATCCTAGCAGGGTGGTCACTCTGCATGGAGCATCCATTCACTCACTCAAATACGTACTCGGCACCTACTTGCAAGTATGTCTAGATAAGTGTACCTACCTACGGACACAACAAGAAAAGGTCTCCAGGAAGTTTTACAAAATGAGTGGTGGACAGAACCAGCTTTTTCTTTCTTTTTTTTTTTTTTGCAGTTTTTGGCCGGGGCTGGGTTTGAACCTGCCACCTCCGGCATATGGGGCTGGCGCCCTACTCACTGAGCCACAGGCGCCACCGAGAACCAGCTTTTTCTTGAGGAGTCTCACTCTGTCATCACAGAGTGCTGTGGCATCATCGTAGCTCACAGCAACCTTAAACTCTTATGCTCAAGCAATCCTCTTGCTTCAGCCTTTTGAGTTCCTGGAACTATAGGTGCCCACCACCACGTTTGGCTAGTTTTTTTATTTTTAGTAGAGATGGGTTCTCATTCTTGCTCAGGCTAGTCTTGAACTCCTCACCTCAAGCAATCCAATAGCCTTGGCCTCCCAGAGTACTAGGATTATAGGCATGAGCCACTATACCCAGCCCCAGGACAGAACCATCATATAATTATTCCAGAAAAAATTACAAAACTAGGCCAGGTACAGTGGCTCCCACTTGTATTCCTAGCACTCTGAAAGGTTAAGGCAGGAGGATCACTTGAGTTCAGAACTTCAAAATCAACCTGAGCAAGAGTAAGGCCCCGTCTCTACTAAATATAGAAAAAGTAGCCAGGTATGGTGGCGTGCACCTGTAGGCCCAGCCACTTAAGAGGCTGAGACAGAAGATGTGCTCGAGCCTAGGAGTTTCAGGTTGCTGTGAGCTAGGATAAGGCCATAGCACTCTAGCCCAGGTGACAGTGAGACTCTGTCCCCTCCCCCCCAAAAGTCACAAAACTAGAAATTATGATAAATAGTATATAAGAAAAATGAAGTGCTATGCAATATGGCAGCAACTAGTAGTGATATGCCAGGAGAGGATCTTAGGTGTGCCATGAAAAGTTTCAAAGAGCATTAATTAAATCATTTTTGAAAGAAGTTCAAAGCACACTAAATATTTTTTTTTTACTTTTTAAAAATCAACATAATTTAAGTTTGCCATGGGTATTTAACTATAAGGACAAGTGTGCTGTGACATAAAAAAACACTGCCAGAGAGTACAAAGGTAGTGACAAATTAATGGGTCAGATGAGATTTTTCTGGAAAATGATATTTAAACACACACTGCAGAGCTAAGGAAGAGTCAGCCAGGAGAGAAATGTGAGGAGGGTTAGAAGACCTTTTCAGACAGATCACCAGGCATGAGGATTGGAAAACAGAACACAAAACACAAAACCAAATACTCCTTCTTTCAATGTGCTTGGGGCATACACAGGACAGGGGAGAATGAAGCAAGAGAAGACTGGAGAAAGCGCACTCATATAGGACCTTTTTCAAAAGAACTTGGTTATGGACCAATTAGGAAAGAGTCTTCCTGCTTCGGATTCCAACAGCATATTCGCTTTTCTGGCCATCTGCTAGAATCCCTCACACGCACTTGGTCTCATAAAAGCCCTCTTTTTACTGAATTCTTTACCTTGAAAGGGTTTTTCTTTCCATGTCATGGCTTTAAATATCCCGTGTATGTCTGACTTCCAGACTTACTTCTCTTGCTTTAAGCAACCCAGTTAATTCGACAGATGTTAACTGAGCACCTTCTTTCTGCAAGGCAGGAGTCTAGGCTCTGGGTACAAATTAAAGCTCCTCCCCTCATGGGTGGGGGCAGAGAGGAGCAGGCATTTAAACAATAAGCAAAATAAGCAAGAAAGGAAGTTTACTGCCCATCAGACATCGACAAGGCTATGGAGAAAAAGCAGGGTACAGGGACTAGAAAATGAAGGGTGTGGAGGTGGGGGTTGGGGGCAGCAGCTTGACATTTTATACAGAGTAATCAGAAAAAGGCCTTACTGAGAAAGTGATAATTGACCAAATATATGAAGGAACGAAGGAAAGCAGTGGAAATATCCAAGAAAAGAAAATTTTAGCCAAACAGATAAACCACTATAAACACACATTCACCTGTGTGCTCAGTCTGAGGAAGAGCAGGGAGGCCGGCATCGACAGAGCAATGGTTGGAGAGGAACGTGAGGGAGAAAATGAAGTCAGAGAGGCAGCGAGGGTGGGAGCAGTGGGGGGGTGTGCAGAGATCGTGGAAGACTTTGAAGTCACCATACGCACTTTGGTTTTTACTGAATAAAATTCATAGTTATCGGAGGGTTTCACCCAGAGAAATTACATGAGCTAATTTGAGTTTTTAAGAGGACCACTCTGTGAACAGACTTAACAGGGAGATGCAAAAGCTGAGGACAGCCGTCTACCACAAGAAACCACACTAGAAAACAAACAGGGCTTACGGGAAGACGTAGCTGGTAAGAAATGATCGGGCTTGGATATTCTGGGGGTAGGACCAACTGGATGTGCTGAGGGTTTGGATGTAGGATATGAAAGCAGGGAACAGAGTGAGGCCTTTTCTCACTCACCATGGTGTCCTTGGGTAAGGCCTACGTACATAGCACACAAGTAGGTCCTCAAGGAGGTTTTACAGGGGGAGTGGGAGACAGAACTATCACATAACTACCCAAAGACTTCACCACAAGGATGTCCCCTACAGCACAAGAAGTACCAAGAGAAATAAGAAACAGCCTAAATGATAAGAAACTATTAATTTTGATTCCTTGACTATACTGGAATTAATACATATACAGGTATATGAATAACAGGACCATATTGAAAGTGGTCTGAAATGTGAGTTACTAAGATTTTTTACATTTGTTTATAGCCTTTAAGTAGCAGAATAATGTTTTCTTCCTTTTGACCTCTATACAATACTTTAATTTTTTTTAGGAATGAGCATATTTTGGACAACTTAAAAAAGGTTTATATAAAATGAGACTCTTAGAAAGAACCACCTTGCTCCTGTCCAGAGGACAGTGCCCTCTCTTTGCTGGTAATCGTTCCTGATTCGACTGTTGATGCTTTACTATCAGTTTCACTACTCGTAATCATTTCACTTTCATCCTCAGACATGGATTTAATTGTCCAGAGAGATTTTTGGCTTCGGATCTTATTTAATAATTTTTTGAAAAGAACTTTTGAAGGGATCTGGTGGGTCTTCATTGCCAAGGGAACTAAAAGAAAAAAAGAAGTACTAATTTTATATCAAGCAAATTGTTGTAACTTCATGCTCAGTTACCACCATAACCACTAGTTAAAAGCACAATTTTATTTTCCTTAATATTTACAATTTAATAGTACATACAACGATGTTATTTGAGTCCAATCACTATTTTATAATTAGCAATAAATTTTCAACTTAAATTTAAATAGCAAAGGGGCCAAAATTCAACTATTTTCCAAAAATATGCATGTAATGTGAATTTCAAGCTTAAAAGTTTACTAGGAAGATGCTGGGCTTGGTGACTAATGCCTGTGATCTGGGAAACGAAGGCAGGTGAATTACTTAAAGTCAGGAGTTCAAGACCAGCCTGAGCGTGAGTCTCTGCTAAAAATAGAAAAACTGGCCAGATGGAGTGGTGGGTGCTTGTAGTCCCAGCTACTTGGGAGACCAGGAGGCTGAGGCAAGATATTGCTTGAGCCCAGGAGTTTGAGGTTGCTGTGAGCTCTGACATCCCAGCAGTCTACCCAAGGTGACCAAGTAAGACTGTCTCCAAAAAAAAAAAAAACCCTTACCAGGAAGCTATTTATTCTGCTTATTACATGATGGCAAAATATCGTATATAATGCGTACTTTTTCCCAAAATATTTGAGGGAAAAATAGGGATGCACCTTACACATGGGGAGTATGTCTCAGGAGCAGGGGAGCTCAGCAGGCCTCCTGGGGCAGTTGCCCTCCCACTTGGGCCTGCCAGCTGCATGGGGTTCCTGTCCAGGAGGAGCTAGCTGGAGTGGCCCCTAGTGAGTGCTACAATCAGGAGAGGGGGCAGTGGTGGGGCTGGTGAGGTAGGTGGCCAAAGCCAAGGCCGGCCATCGGGAGGAGACTGGGAGCCCCATGTAGGCTCCAGGGACCTGCCTGGCTGCCTATGGGCCACGCGGCCTCAGAAGCTCCCACTCCACCAGCCATGTCTGTGGCCATCTCTGCTGTGGCTTCTGACACGGCTTGGAGGGAAGGGGCAGCCTTCAGAGTAGGCAGCTGCAGGCAGGCAGTGCAATGTACATGTTTACCAGGGAGTGTTAGCCCTCCCGAAATACATCTCTCCCAGCTGAAAGTCGGCTACTTTGTAGAGGAGCATTTTCCTAAAAATCTAGGCCGAGAGTATGGGTTTACTTTACACACTGGAGCATGTTTACACAGCAAAATATGGTACCTTTCTAATCGATTGGTAAGATTAATATTATAAGTATGTGCTGTGAGATTCTATATTCTATGCTAGAAAATGGTCCCACACATAGCTCTGTTGTTGTTACTAAACTACAGAGGAAAACATGACTAGTTATTACCAAAAAGCAAAGCAACTGTTCCCAAATTATTCCTGGTACTATCTGGGAAAAAGTTCTCCTACTTATGTTCATAAACAGATTCCTTCAGTTTAAAAAAAAAACCCAAACAAAAAACCATAAAGTTATTTCTTCAGACATTTTCCCATATGAGCCGATGGCACAATGCCAAAACTTAGTATAATACTGACAGTTCTCTGGCTTAATTAAGGAATAAAATTTAAAAATAACTTCAACAAGTTGAAAACTGGCAGACTGTGGTTTCATCTAACCTACACTAAAAAAAAAGTCCAACACAATCTGAGTTATAACTTACAAACAATAAGGTACAAACAAAAACCTAAGTGTACAGCTTAATGAATTTTACATGTCTATGTAACAACATCCAGGAAAGTATATAGAGTATTTCCAGCACCTAGAAGGCTTCTTCATGCCTCCTTCCACTCCATCAATATACCTCTAAAGACAACCACTATCCTAACTTCGAAACTACAGATTAGATTTGCCTGTATTTTTTTAAACTTCATAGAAACGTGTAATCATAAACTTAGGTATTCTTTTCTGACCGACGTCTTTCATTCCACTCACCATTAATCCACCCACTTTTATTTACTTGTTTATTTTTTTGGAGACAGGGACTTACTCTGTTGCCCTGGTTAGATTACAGAGGCATCATCATAGTTCACTGCAGCCTCACACCCCTGGGCTCAAAGGTTCCTCCTACTTCAGCCTTCCAAGTAACTAATCTCTTATTTTTTGTAGAGACAAGGGTATTGCTCTTGCTCAGGCTGGTTTCAAACTCCAGACCTCAAGCTATCCTCCCAACTCGGCCTCCCAAAGTGCTGGGATTATATAGTGGTATAAGCCACTGTGCCAGCCCTCACTCTTTTTAAAGAAATAAATGACTTACCAATATTTACTAAGCTTAATCTTAGCCAAAAGGCTGAGAAGCAATAGTTGCCAAAATTTAAAAATAAAGATTTAAAAAACAATGGGATTCCTAGCTTTTTTTGAAAAATCAAAGCCAGCAATTCCAAATGGGATCAGCAGGCTTTAGAGAGTAATTGTTGGCCTGGTGCCTGTGGCTCAGCAGGCTAAGGCGACAGCCACATACATCAGAGCTGGCGAGTTCGAATCCAGCCTGGCCCACAAATAACAATGACGGCTGCAACCAAAAAATGGCCGGGCGTTGTGGCGGGCACTGTGGTCCCAGCTACTTGGGAGGCTGAGGCAAGAGACTCATTTGAGCCCAGGAAGACTCATTTGAGCTGTGACGCCACAGCACTCTATCCAGGGTGACAGCTTGAGGCTCTGTCTCAAAGAAAAAAAAAGAGTAATTGTCCCAGGTCAGTGTGGTGGCTCATGCCTGTAATCCTAGCACTCTGGGAAGCTGAGGTGGGTGGTTTGCCAGGGCTCACAAATTCAAGACCAGCCTGAGCCCATCTCGAAAAACAGCTGGGTGTTGTGGTGGGCGCTGTAGTCCCAGCTACTTGGGAAGCTGAGGCAAGAGAATCACTTAAGCCCAAGAGTTTGAGGTTGCTGTGAGCTGTGACCGAGGGTGACAAAGTGAGACTCTGTCTCAAAATAAATAAATAAATAGTAATTTTCCCATTAGCTTCCAATTTTGACAGACTGGCGATATGAATGATACTCCTGATGAAAATAATGGAAAAAGCTGAATGAAATAGTGAAAATAACTTTCTAAAGACATTCCTGATGTGGTATGAAAACAAAAGATTCTGGAGAGTTCAGAAATGAAATTTAAATCCAACCCTGCATGGAAAGCAAGTGAGTCCTGAAATCACCTTCTGCCAAGTTTACACCGAAGTCCAAACACGGTGACCTCACACTTCCAGACGGCAGTGTGGGCAGAGGAGATAAAGTCCAGAGCCCCAAACTGAGGAGACCTGCAGAAAGTTGGAAGCCCATAGCAGTGGGGGAAGATAATCAGAAAAGTCTGAGTGATTTTAAACAAAGCCAACAGCAGTAGGTATGGGGGAGAAAAAGAGGTCATTTTATGAGGAGAAGATGTGGAGGTAAAAGGGAGGGAAATATTAAAGGTGACTCACATTGGCCTGGCGTGGGTAACTCAGATGGTGACACCACCCACTAAGATGAGGGAGAGAGGGAGAGAGGGTTTCAGCAGGCAAGTGATGACAAATTTATTGTTAGACACTGAGATTTAAGTACTTGTTTGATAGCCAAGAAAAAAAGTTCAGAATGCTAGGGACAGAGATGAAGATTAGGCAATGCCAGTTTGTGCCATTCCTCATTATACAAGAAGTGCCACCAATCACTGCACACAACAGGCTCTCTGGGGATTCAATAAATGTCTATGCTGACCTTCCAAAAAATTTCAAAACTGAGCATCAAACTTAATTAGCAATCATCAAATTATATGTACGTATGTATAAAATAACTTTCCTCCTATGTAAAGGACATTTAATGATGGAACTATGAGAAGAATGTTTTTTCTTGCCACCACTCCAAATACTATTAGTCACTGTTTACAGTTAGAATAGACCAGATATTCCTAATTATTGTTAGCATTTTCTTTCCTGTGAAATATTGTGATATTCAGCTCAGAAGGGGTTTTTACCGTCTGTTTCACTAGAACATATTCTTTCAGCTTCTGTCACTGAAAGGTCTTCAGCTTCATCTAAATTTTCTTGCTCCATTGAAAGGTTCAGTTCTTCATCTTGGGTTTGATCAGTCGCAGTGGGCAAAGGCTCTGGTTGAAGGTGCAAAATCAGGTTTCCTTTCACCTCTTAATAAAGAAATATAGAGACAAGTTTCCATTCCAAAATGATTAAAAAGAATTTGATCATAAAATTTTAAAGGCCATCACATACTAAAATGTGAGGGCCTCTTTCAAAACAGAACTCTTATCAAAAATTGCTTTATCATTACCAATATACTTTCCCACCAAAACATTTAAACACACTGTTGAAAGTCTACTGAAAATATCTTACTCCTGTCTGCATTATACATATCTTCAAAGGCAAACTCCAACTCTCTCTGCCAGTCTTCTTTCATCTCACTGCGTCTGTATGGAAGTTCAGCTAGTTGGGGTGGCATCTGGGCTACGGTCTGTCTCCTACGCGCCAGGTCCTCTTGTTGTAGTTGTTTGAGGTCTTTCATTAGTTTCTCTTGATTCTTCAAGAATAAAGAGAATGAACGACAGCTGAATCACAAATCTGTATACTCATTAATAACGGGGGAAAGTGGTAGAAATTGTAAGGAATAGGGCCTAACCTTGCCCCTCATCCTCTGCTATTTGTTCTACCACAAAAAGACAATAACTCTAATCTATTTATTCAACAAGTACCTGCTAAATGCCAGACCTCATGTTAAGTGCTAGGGATACAATCTCAACTCAAGCCTACTAGTGAGACCACCAAACAGTCAGCATTACGTCAGTAAGTGCTAAGAATTACCTGCAGTCATAGATTTCCTGTCTGAGCAAAGTCATGAGTTATTTTGTGAATAAGCTGCCACCTCTCCTATAACGTACTTGGTTCCAATTCTCCATATACATGTCTCAGATAACCACCAAGACGCAAGAGGCTTGAGAGAAAATATTTCTTGCTACTTCACACTCATGAATCCCCATGATTGAAAGGGGATCTGAATGTATCCCTTTAAGCTTAAAGAGTGTAGCTTATATGAAAGTGTAAGCACAGTGCTTTATTGAGGTTATCTAACAGAATTTTGGTGGTAAGGCCAAAGAGGGGTATAAAGGAAGATTTCACATCCCTTGGGATGGGGATTTATCAGATAAAAGTGGGTAAAAGAGAATGAGTATGTGGAAGAAAAAACAATTGCCACACAACGGTATGCAGATGAAGGCATGGGGTATTCAGAGAATACACACTGCTCCCTATAAACTAGAGTATGGAGGGCAAGGGCAATTCAAGAACAATGAAAACTGAAGAGGCAGGTAGAGGCCAAATACTAGTTACCACAGACACGAGCAGAAGATAAGGTCTCAAAGCACAAGAACAGTTTGCAGCAGGAAGATTCAGACAAGAAAAAGGAAATCCTCTATTAGCAGTGAGATTTTTAACAACTATTCTTACATAAGGGACATCAAGTCTACAATAAGGTGGAGAAAGCCTGCTTAAGAAAGTGTTTGTCACTTGGGATAATTTTGTTTTTTGCTATGCCCTGAAAAAGAATTGTAAGTGGATTTATTTCATTTATATTAAGGTTTTATCATCTCATTAAATTAACTTCAAAGTTATTTGAGTAAGTATACTACTCTGGCTGACTGAAAGGTTGGCCTATTATTCTACTTAGATTATATAATACAATGATCGCTAACCACGACCACTTACTTAGGAAATTCAAGGCACATTTCTTTTCTAACCTCATTTAATCCTTAAAAAATAGATGATGAAACAGAGCTCAGAGAAGTTCAATAATATGCCTGAGATCAAACAGCTGATTAGTGAAGAAGAGAGGAAAATCCTAGCAGAAAGACTATGGAGCCTACTACTGCTTTTACGGAAGAATCTGTACAATTATGGCTGCTTTTCAAGTGTGTTTTTCTATAGGTTTAAGCTTTAATTGTGAGAATTACTGACAATAATTCAGACATTCAGCTATTCTAGTAATAATTCACTCCCAGGATATAGAAGCTAAAAATTTAAGGGAGAAGCTCATGATTTAGTTCAAATTATGTAAATGAACTTTTCTAAGCATTTAATTCCCAATGAGTTTTTAAGTACTTGTTAAAAACTCATTCCTAAATGGGTGATTAAAACATCCAAATCGCTAGTCAAAAAGATGAATTATTTTTATGCTGCATTTCGAGAGTTAAGCATTAAATGAACAATAAACACGACAGACGCAAAGGTACAGCAGTAAAGCCAGTTCCATTCTACATAATTCTGCACATCTATGACAGGCACTTTTTTAAAGCTCCTCGATAGCAAGATCATGACTTTACTTTTGAATTAATGTTCTGCAAACCCAAAAGCTGCTTTGGTCAATAAATACTTAATAAATTAAAATCCTCAAATTTATATAGCACAAATGCAAATAAATTATATTTGAAAAGTGATTAATTTCTTCTCAGGTTCTTTCTGCACAGATTAGAATATTAAACGTTTAATAAATTCATCAGTAAAAGTTTTAGAACAGCAATAACACTGTGAGAATAGCTTAACGAAACTTGAAGCAGAAGGGCAAAGAAAGTTGGGAACCTTACAATCGTATTTCTCAGAGACTATCTTCACAACCCTCACCCTTCCTCGACTCATTCTCTATCAGCTCGCACCGCTGCAGTGAGTCCGTCTTCAGTGGGCACAGGGAGAGCTCGAGTCTTACCTGGGCCAAGTGGATCTTCCTCATTGCTTGGAAACCCCGCACATGTGCCTTTTCAAACTGATCCATTCTCTCTTGTGCTGCCTGTTTTTGTAGTTCTTCCAATCGTTTTGCTTCTTCTGCAGCAGCCAAATGAGCATCTGGCTAGCAATCAATCAATAACATTTTAGATAATTCTTTTCAAAAGTGTGAAAAAAGCAATAACTAAAAAATAAAACTTCAAAACTGTGTTTTCTACTTATATAAAATTAAATGGTAAGAAGAGTTACTTATCACCAGCACCATCTATGAAAAGGATCAAATTCTTTGTTTAAAGTTTTACAAGTTGTTCATTTCAAACCAGGTTATGCTATACTCATCCAAACACATTCCTCCATCTTTTTTTATTTATTTTTTTGAGACAGAGTCTCTCACTTTGTTGCTCCCAGTACTGTGTGGCATCACAGCTCTCAGTAACCTCAAACTCCTGGGCTCAAGCAATCCTCTTGCCTCAGCCTCCTGAGTAGTTGGGACTACAGACGCCAGCTATACCACTCAGCTATTTTTTAGACACGAGGTCTTGCTCTGGCTCAGGCTGGTCTTGAACTTGTGAGCTCAGGCAATACACTCGCCTCAGCCTCCCAGAATGCTAGAATTACAACAGGCCACTGCACCAGGCACCTCCATCTTTTTTACCGAGGGTGGGGGTGGCATAGTGAGACTCTGTGTCAAAAAACAAACAAAAAAAACTGTTTTGTAATTATTGATCCAATCTTTGAGTCCAGAGATTGAAATTTTCAAAAAAGAAAGCTTAGTCACTTAATTTCATATCATCACCAGTATCCTATGCTTTACTGGACCTGGAAAAAAGTTTCTTCACCAATCTTAGTTGAAAGGCAATATTTATTTAATATTGTGAAAATGTAGTAATCACAAAAGCAAGTCAGCAACAGACCAAAGTTACTCCTATAATGTTGAAATCATAAATACTTGTGATTTAAAATAAATCAGATTTATTCTTGTATCTTAGAAATTCATTCTATGATAATGGTATTTCATTTTGGGTCTTTATAAAATATTGATTTTAAAACTTACTATTAATCAGTCAACTAAAATGTGTATTTGCTGCATTCTAAGGTCCATGTCCATATGAACGCTATATTAAGAAAGTTTATTTTCCTAGTATCCAAATATATCCAATGTAAGAAAATTAAAAACCAGCTCAGCGCCTGTGGCTCAATGGGCTAAGGCGCCAGCCAGGTACACCTGGGTTTGTGGGTTCGAATCCAGCCTGCACCCGCCAAACAAGAATGATGGCTACAACCAAAAAATGGCCAGGCGTTGTGGTGGGCACCTGTAGTCCCAGCTACTTGGGAGGCAGAGGCAGGAGGCTCGCTTGAGCCCAGGAATTGGAGGCTGCTATGAGCTGTGATGCCACAGCACTCTATCCAGGGTGACAGCTTGAGGCTTTGTCTCAAAGAAAAAGAAAATTAAAAACCAGTGTCACAAAGAAATAATTACTATACACACTTTCTTTTTTTCTTTTGGAGACAGAATCTCACTCTGTTGCCTGTATAGAATACTATGGTGTCCATAGCTCACAGCAACCTCCAACAACCAATCCTCTTGCCTCAGCGTCCTGTGTAGCTGGGACTACAGGCACCAGCCACAACGCCCCACTAATTTTTCTGTTTTTAGTAGAAATGGGGTCTTACTCTTGCTCAGGCTGGTCTCAAACACCTGAACTCAAGCAATCCACCTACCTCAGCCTCCGAGAGTGGTAGGATTTACAGGCATGAGCTACCACACCTGGCAGATATAGCAATTATAATAAGGGTATAGTATTTGTTACTCTTAAGACCAGGAATAATTTGCAGTTTTTGGCTGGGACTGGGTTTTAACTGACCACCTCCGGCATATGGGGCCAGAGCCCTACACCTTTGAGCCACAGGTGTCACCCAAGACCAGCAATAATTTTTAAATCATAATATTCTATGCAAACAATGGTATGATAAAATGGCCATGGTCCTATGTTGCTGATGCTTTTTTTAAAAAAGGCAATTTAATGATCTGTATTAAATGTTATAGAATTTGGAACCAGTCATTTCTATTGTCGATAAAAAGATACAAGATTTATTTATTTATTTATTTATTTATTTATTTATTTTGAGACAGAGTCTCACTGTGTCACCCTGGGTAGAGTGCTATGGCGTCACAGTTCACAGCAACCTCCAAATACTGGGCTTAAGCGATTCTCTTGCCTCAGCCTCCCAATTAGCTGGGACTACAGGTGCCCACAACGCCTGCCCGGCTATTTTTTGTTACAGTTGTCATTGTTGTTTAGCTGGCCCAGGCCTGGTCTGAACACACCAGCTTTGGTGTATATGGCTGGCACCATAACCACTGTGCTACAGGCGCTGAGCCAAACTGTACAAGATATTTATGTCTGCATTATTTACAGAAGCACAAAATAAACCAGTGGTTACAAAAGTGGCTATTAAAAATCATGTTTTGAAAAATGTGTGTATATGTTTATATATAAAGGCTATAATATAGTCATCAAAATATTAACTATTTAGTGATGCAATCATTGGCATTTTTCCTATAGTTTATACATGTGTATATGCAAATTTTTCCCAAAGAGCACGCATTATTTTATGATAAAAAAAAGATTAAAAATATGCTGTTTTAACACCTTGACTGCCAAAATAGAAAAAAA
>CAUYON010041223.1:0-11294 GCA_963573935.1 Arctocebus calabarensis
TGATCAAGAGGGCAGCACCAGGACTGATGAGAAGTGGTTGGATTCAGCTTACATGTGAAGGTAGACCCAGCAGAATTTGTAGCTGGATCACTAGTATAAAAAACAGAAAGCTCCATAATATTCCATGGTGTACATGTACCAAATTTTATTAATCCATTTGTGGGTCAATGGGCTCTTGGGCTTCTTCCATGACTTAGCAATTATGAATTGACATTCTTAATAATTTTATTTTTGAATTTGTGCTTGGAAATGAAGTCTAATGAGACAAGAAGCATGTTCTGGGGGATTGGAGCCTCAGCTTATGCATCATCCCTGCAGCTCCCCACCTCCCTGGCATGGGTTTTCAGCCATTGACTTCCCAGTGCCTTGAATTCACACCTTGCTCCACCTCCAATGCCCTGCTGATGCCTTGCACTTGGCACTGCAATTGGGTGGTGTCAGAAAAGAAGGCCCTATCTGACTCTTCTCCCTTGTGGGTGAGGTAGCTGCTCTACTGCATGTTTGGGTGGAGCAAAGAAGAGGCCATCCTTAATTGGCATCCCTTTTATGGCAAAAGGGAACTGGAATAACCTCTTCTCCTGCCATCCTCTTAACAGCAACAGAAAGCATTCGGTGCATGACTCGGTGGGGTCTCACCCCGACTTCCAATCAGGTATATCTTGTCAGCATGGAGGATGTAATCTCGTCTATCATCAGTTGGGACACTGTCCTGTGGTTAAGGGAAGATTGACTCCCCCACTCCCTACCTGAGCCCCCCATTTTCATTTTGCACTAGGCACCCCACAAATTATGTATCTGCCTTGTCTCTACAATCTCCTGCCTTACTCTGTATATAATAAATGCATAGAGTGAACTTTGTGTATGTGAATTCAAGAGATGTATACGTAGCTGTCGTATCTAAAGTACAAGCCCACTGCCTTAGAACCTAAAAGATAAAGTGATAACTTAAAACCTAAGTAAAACACTTATGTATTTTAGTGATGGTTAATAACTTAAAAATAAAACATAATTAGTAAATTCTTATTTAGAGTCTTATTTTGATTTCTGTTATGAAAAATAATTGTGTGCTAATAATGCTTAAACCTTGCCTAGAGACATCAGTATAGGTGAAAATTGTATTAACTATGAGTTGTTAAATCAACCAATCATCTTGCTAATTGGTTCCATGGGCATATAGAGTAGCCTTCTATTAGTGTTTTGCTGTGGCAAGAACAATGCTCCCTTTAGTATGCTGATTAATATTTTCTACCCCTAAAAATCACAGAAAATGCTGGCATACAATGTGTCAAATTAGCTGCATTAAAAAAAATATTAACACTGTTAAAGAAAGTAAAAATGGAAGCCACAGTTTAGATATATTCCAAGGGCAACTGCCTGTAATCACATAATCAAAACTTAAGTCATCCAATTTACAATGATAATGTATACATAAAAATTTTAAAAACTTGGGGCAGCACCTGTGGCTCAGTGAGTAGGGCACTTGCTCCGTATACCGAGGGTGGCAGGTTCAAACCTGGCCCCGGCCAAACTGCAACAAAAAAATAGCTGCGTGTTGTGGGGGGCACCTGTAGTCCCAGCTACTCGGGAGGCTGAGATAAGAGAATCACTTAAGCCCAGGAGTTGGAGGTTACCGTGAGCTGTGATGCCCTGGCACTCTACTGAGGACAACAAAGTGAGACTGTCTCAAAAAATAAATAAATAAATAAATAAACTTATTTTGACTTCCTTGAAATTCTATCTCATCATAAATGAAAGACAAAATGTAAACTTTGCATCCTTCTCATCATGATTCAGTGACATTAAACTGATCATTTATGGACCAATTAGCTTACTCTGTTTGCCTTAAAAAGAATGGTAATGTATAAAAGCCAATCATAAAATAGATAAAATACTTTTTCTTTTATGTTTTATAAACTGCCATAACTGTTGTGAAGTGAGCTTTTCCTCATCTCAATTCAAAGTCCCCTGGTTTATGAAGTGATCTTTTGTGTGCACAGTAAGCTTCTACAATTTTAAAATTTGATCTGAGTTTATTTTTGACACTATAAACATCTTAAATCTCTAAGTAACTGGGTTGTCATCTTAAATCTCTCAGTAACTGGGTTGTATTCTACATTTATGATTTCACACTGTGTAAGATTCTCAGTAATCAAGTGGTGCTAGTATATTGCCAATATACAGCTGGAAAAGAACAAAAGATTGTGACTCCCTGAAACTAGCCAACCTTTTGGTGCATCAAAGGTGGTCATCAAGGCCTACCTTATTGGAATCTGTGTGAGTTTCACTGATCAATGAGCTAGCATTGGCCTTCAGAAGGGAGCCAACCCACACAGAAGACGACGACTCCATCTGCCTATCTTGAGACCTGAAGAGCAGCTTCCAGCTCAGCCTGTAATGCATGTCTTCCTGCCCAGGTGCAGAGAGAACAGCGCCGCCTCCCTGTCCTTCCCTGACTTTCCATATCCTTTTAAAGAAGTCTTGGACCCAAAGGTATACTTTAAATCCATCTTATCCCAGGTTCCCTTGGGGACAAAACCATATACACAAACCTTTACCCTTTACTCTTTCTGATTGTAACATTGCCAGAGTATGTATATTATGATAAGCTTTTCTTTTCTTAGGTGCCTCACTCCTGATGCAGAAGCCCGTCCAGATATTGTAGAAGTCAGTTCGATGATATCAGATGTTATGATGAAATATTTAGATGACTTATCTACATCCCAACTCGCCTTGGAGAAGAAGCTGGAACGGGAACGGAGGCGCACACAAAGGTATTTCATGGAAGCCAACCGGAATGCTGTCACATGTCACCATGAGCTGGCTTTGCTATCTCACGTAAGTACAAATCTTTCAGTCTCTTCATAATGCACATTAATAGGCTGTCTGATACTGTTCATGCTTGTTTTAAGGAAAATTCAACTCTAGTTAGGAAAACATTTATTACATGCAATATCTCAATGCTATATACTTACATATTTACATCTGTTTCTGTATTTATTTTTTTTTAAGAGACAGAGTCTCACTTTGTTGCCCTTGGTAGAGTTCTGTGGCGTCACAGCTCACAGCAACCTCCAGCTCTTGGGCTTAGGCGATTCTCTTTATCTCAGCCTTCCGAGTAGCTGGGACTACAGTACCTGCCACAACTCCTGGCTGTTGTTTCTGTATCTTATAAAGAAAATTGATGCAATAAACTGACCTTCCAAAATACTAATCCATAATTTATTGTACATTGCAAAACCAGAGGTATCAAAAAGTTCTCTTAACAGTTCTTTAAATTATATTCTTTATATAATTAGCAGTGAATGCTTATATTTATTTTCTTCAACAATCTGATTGTACCTTTTGGGAATATGGATGAAAATGTTCTGAGTTAATTCAGAGAAGGAAATAACATTTGACCTAAAAATTTCTCTTATTGGTCTGTATATTACTTTCATTGGTAATAATGTTGCCATGCTTCAAATCACAATATGTCTTTTTATTTTTCTTGCCAATAATCTTTGGATTGTTTTGATATTTAAGTATCTTTCTGAACACCTCTTGGAAAAAGAATGCCAAAGCTACAAATTTCCACATGTGCAAGCCTTGATGCCAGTGATGCTCTTGTTGCTATTAGTTTTCCTTCTTTGGTGTCTTTGTCATAATAATTATCCATGATCCATTATTTGCTCATGCTCTGGGCCATCAGCCAGCAGGGGACTTTCAATCCAGTGAATGTTCTTTTGTCCTGGTGATGGGGCCAAAGGCGATAAGATCATAAAGCTCTTTCTTGGTTATTAAATTCCTTCCTGGAATCTTAAGGACCTGCTCTATTTCAGCTGGGGAAGTTATATAAGAAGTTGGTCTCAAAAAGGCAACAGTTGAAAAACAGTATTTCTAGTGAACTTTCTAAAAGAAGGAAAACATAAGTGTTTAGTGGTTTTGTCTTAAGGTACTGGGAATCCAGAAGTTGAAGACACAATTTAGTTTTCTTTGGGGAGGAATCTCTTTCATCTTCATCGTCTTAAATGCTGAACCAAGCTGTGATTTTTTGCTGAACAATCCATGATGATTATTTAAGTAACAGGTTTATGTTTCGGAGCATATAACTTGGAGCTATAGCTCCTACTGAACCCAGTTAAATCTCATACATGGGAGTTAGAGCTCACTTTGCTTGTTTTTTTACTACCTGACTTCATAATAATTAGGCAACCATGAGAAACACACCATTCTGTCTATGCATGTCATATTGCTTTCTGAATATGGTGTTCCTAGGAGACTGAATGTAAGAGATGTAGCTCTTTATATATCTTAGGTATTCTGGGCCTTCTTTTAAGTTTTGCACTGAAAAGCTAGTTAGCTAATTTTCAGCTGTATATAAAAGAGTCATTTTAGATTAGATTCATGTGGTTGATGTGGGGCTGGTGGTATTAGTTTGCAATCTAACAGCAGGAATCCTCTTATCTTCAGCAAAACACCTTGAGAAGGACCATTTTATTTATTTATTTTTATTCCTCAGCTTAAAAAACTATTTGTTATGAAACATTTCAAGCATTTATAAAAGCAAAGAGTGCTTTCTATACCATCCTCAGGTTCAGTAATTAGATACTTGGGGCTAATCCTGTACCATCTCAATCCCCACCCCACTGCCTGCCAGGTTATTTTGAAGCAAATCCAAGGTACTGTGTCATTTCATCTATCAATACTTCTGTATGTACTTGGAGAATCATTTTGACTATAAAGTCTAGAAATCAGGCCATGGCCAGGTAAAATAAAGGTAGAGCTCTGAAGTCAAGGGAAGGATTTTGAGTTTCTAGATCTAGATTATATATTCATCTATAAGTAAGGGGGGGAAATGTTACCTATGCCAGAGGATGCTAGGATTAAGTAAATGAACAAGCTCCCAACACAAAGGCACAACGTAGGGTACACAGTGCACCTCTCTGGTGAAGGACTCAGCTACAGCGTGGGCTTCACCTAACGAACTCTGTAGCTCTTTTTACACAGAGCTTCATTCTTCTTTGGGATGCAGCTCTGCCTGAGAAATATTTGTAGTTAGTCCTTAATATAAATTATAGCCTTTTATTAATTTTAACAATACATACATACGTATGTGTTCATATAGACACAAACAGTAAATACGTGTTTTCCACTCATGGAAACAACTTATTAGCAATTATATATATTTCTTTTTGGTGAAAAGTTATATGCAGGGTGGACATAAAGTTCGTGTACAATTTTAAATAATTTACTATTTAAACTGAAAACTTCACCATTTAAATTTAAATTGTTTACTATTTAAATTTAAAATACTTTACTATTTAAATTGCACATGAAATCTTTAAAGTGGCATTAAATTATAAGGTAGCAGAAGAATAGAGTGTTGATGCAACTTGTTAATCGGTAGCTGATTTGTCTTGTCCCAGGGATCACTGGCATTCAATTCATGTATATCAGACATACATTTAATACATATTTATTGCACATCTACTGTTAGGCAGCCTTGGTGCCCTCAAGGAGCATTCCGTCTTTTATGGACCATAGAGACATTCTTTACTTCAAAGCAAAGATTATTTTCTAGCTTTTCATAGTCATAAAATACTTTCTCCTTGGGCGGTGCCTGTGGCTCAGTCAGTAAGGCGCTGGCACCATATACTGAGGGTGGCGGGTTTCAAACCCAGCCTAGGGTGAGCTGCAACAAAAAAAATAGCTGGACGTTGTGGTGGGCACCTGTAGTCCCAGCTACTTGGGAGGCTGAGGCAAGAGAATCGCCTAAGCCCAGGAGTTGGAGGTTGCTGTGAGCTGTGTGACGCCACAGCACTCTACCGAGGGCGATCAAGTGAGACTATCTCTACCAAAAAAAAATCCTTTCTCCTCTTGAACTATTTTAAGTACACCAATAATTTTTCACTGCTAGATTAATCAAATGTTATCTAAAAGGAAAAAAATGCGGCTTTATTAAAGAACCAAGAAGGAAATATGATTGCATTTCATCAAAAGACAGCAGGCAGTTAATTGGCATTATCCTCACTAGGGACCAATTATTATTTTTAAAAACTTACATCTATACCACTGCTGGCAGAAAAATTATAAGTTGTAGAGTTTTATGACTCTTTTTTTTCTTAAGCAGTATTATGATTGTTTCATTTCAAATATAGTAGAATGTTCTCCCAGAGCAGTTAATATCAATAATGCAATTATACGATCAATGATAAATGGTGATCAAAGGAAAAAGAAATTAGTGGGTTCAGTAGAACTTTATGAATTCCCAGAACCAATAAAGAAATCTATTATGAATTACTGAAGTTTTGCAAATGAATGGGTAAGGAAACAAGTGACAAGAAGTGTTTAAAGGCTCCTATCCTGGGGGATTATGCTATTTTACATTTTAGCTTAGTCTTAATTATGAAAATTTCAATAATAAGCTAGTAAAAACAAGTATCAATATATATTTCAGAAGGACAAAGAAGTCTTCACTATTAAATTTTATTCTTACTGCAGTTTACTCAATATGAAAGTGGAGCAGGACTCACCTTTTGAAGAATGTTAAGCTTTCTAGTTCTTATAATTTAAAATAAGAGAGCATAAGGAAAGTACAGAGTTGAGAATGATAAAAATTAAGCAGTGTAATATGAGGTAAATTTTTTGCTTAAATTTATAATAAAAAGGGTATTGTAACAGAGAGGATTCTGTGGCATTGTAATAGTCAAAATCATGATCAGTGTTTTGGCTCTACAGATAATTTGTTGAGCACATGGTATCATCACCCTTTAGGTGTTACCTTATATGCTAAACAGAAAAACCAGTGACAGACATTTCTAAGGAGTCGATTGCTTCGGTCTTTGAGTCTTCGTGAACAAATACAAGGATGAACATTAAAAAAGGTTCACTTACAGAAAAGAAATTGAACTTGGGACTTAATCACCAGCCTCCTACCCTTGCAGAATTCACAGATAAGGACACCTGAACCCTAAGTGAAGTGATGTCTTGCCTAGTGCCTTGGGGCTTGGGCAGAAATGGCTCAGTGTGGCAGATTCGGGAAGTGACTCAGGATGTCAGAGTTTAGTGATTTGAGATGGGATGTGAAGTGCCAGGATCTGGAGTATGTGGTCAGATATCAAAGTCTGGAACATATTATTTCACTTTGATAAATCTGTTTGTCCTATGAACAATTTAATAAAATAACTGCTTATGTGATTATCATAAAAATAAAAAAAAATTGAATTCACTTTGGGTGAATTATATAACATTATAAATTCTACTTTAATCTGTTTTTTAAATTTAAAAAAAAAGTTTCACTTACAAAAGCCTGAAGAATCAATGGAAAACTTTAATCCTATTCAGTTTATTGGGATTTTTATGGATATAGCTTTAGACTTCAGCATTTACATAGGTGTATAAAGCATATTTGTATGTGTACAAGTAGAGCAGAATGCTGAAGGGAAACTCAAGAGTATCGTAAAAAAAGTGTGTTCTTGCAGTGTGAGATTTACTACTTCTTTTCCAATAATATTTAACAGGAAGTTGATCTGTAACATTTTTGATGATTTCTTTTTACTAATAATTTAGTACATTTGTTTAGTTTGGAGAACAGCTTTTACATTTATAAGCACATCAGGAAATACAACAAAGGGAAAAATTGAAAATGTTTGTACCATATAGTTAATAATGAATAACAGGGATTTCTTAGCTATCTTCCACATGTAAGGCATTATGCTTAGTATTTTGAGGCTTATACAAAAATTAAAAAGAACAGTGCCAGTTGTGAAGTAGCTGATAATCTACTTGAGAATAAAAGATAGATATGCATAAGGAGGAAGAAATTTCTAATTATTTTAGATAGTTTGAGAAACTAAATGAGATATATAGGTAAGTTCAATGAGGTTCCCAGAGCAAAAAGAAAATAGGATCTTGATACCTAGTGAAGGAAGGCACTCCTGGTTGGAAAATAATATAGTAAAAGTACCAAAGCTCCACATATAACAGCGTAGCTCAATGAGGACTAATAATTAAACTTAAAAATGGGTTTGTGTTATGTTTTAATTTAAAGGCCCAAGGCCCTCTACCTGGGTAGTGAAAGCCCTAGGAGTGAGACTTAATCAGGTGATTTACAATGTATTTTTATAGGTATAGTTTGAAAAGTCTGGTAGGTGGTAAAGGTTTGTAAAGGTGTTAAGGTGTTTGGATTCAATTTTGTGGGTAGTCTGGAGTAAAGCCTTGAATTTCTCCAAGGTGCCTAACAACCAGATTGCCAAACTGAAGGCTAATTCCTGCTTAGTATAGAGTCCCTGCTTATTACACAGACTTCCTTTTTAGTTTTTTTTCCTATAATTTTCCACTATTCTCCTCTATCCGTCTTTCCATCTTCCCTCTCTGAATACTGTTTCTTGGTTTCTCCAACTCTGGCCTCTTTACTTTAGATGTTCTGTTCCTCTTCGTGCTCTTCCCTTGAGTGAGCTCCTTCTAGCACTATGGGTTTTCATTTTTCATGAATCTAGGTAAACATTGGTTGTATAACGTGGAAACTCTATCTTCTGTAATCATGTGCCATTTTGTTTTGAACCTTATTCCTATTGATGTCAGTATCAGCTATGTCAGTCTCTTTTCATCTGAAAGTTTCTTTCCCATTTCAAGGGTACTTGTCTCTGTGTCCTCTTCCAAGATGGCAGCCAAAGCAGAAGGAAGCTCCACCATTCCCAAGTTGAGAGGAGCAGGGGCCCTGTATGCTGTCTTCCTCTCTTGGGCTCTGCTGGCCTTAGATGATATAAGCTGTTCTCTGTGATGTGGGACTCTGACCTCTGTCCTTGTTAAGTATTTATGGTATCTGTGACTAACAGCCTCTTTTCTCATCATAGTTTAAGCCCAGTGAATGAACCATGATGCTTCTACTCTCTGAAGCCTAATTGCGACTTTCTTGGCACCCTTAGTTTAGGCAGTCTGCTCTGTGGCTTTCTGTGCAGTGATGGCCCGATGAACATGCCTCTGGCACCACAGCCATCCTCATTCCCACTGAGACACATGGGAGCTTTGGATTCCCATCCGTCCTGCACACAACTCCCTGGGAGGAGGCTGCTATCTCCACCCCATCAGCTCAAGCACCTTCTTCATCCTTTCCTACTTTTCTGTCCCAGGTGTCTGTACTTAATTATTCATCCAGAAAGTAATTTTTTTTTTTTTGAGATAGAGTCTCACTTTGTAACCCTTGGTAGAGTGCTGTGGCATCACAGCTCACAGCAACCTCAAACTCTTGGGCTTAAGCAATTCTCTTACCTCAGCCTTCCAAGTAGCTGGGACTACAGGTGCCTACCACAATGCCTAGCTATATTTTGGTTGTAGTCATCATTGTTTACTGGCAGACCAGGGGTGGATTCAAACCCGCCATCTCTGGTGTATATGGCTGGCATTCTAGATGCTGAGCTACAAGTGCTGAGCCCAGAAAGTAATTTTTGAGTGCCTGATAGATGTCAGGCACAATTTTAGGTGTAAGAGATACCGTGGTGAACAAAACAGGCAAGGCCTCTGTTTTCATGGGCCTTATGTTAAATGCCCATATCAAACACAGAGTATATAGTGTTATCATGATCACAGAGCTGCTTTACAGCTCCCAGTATTTTCTGACTACATGTGTATTTCCCCCTCAAACCCTCTGTGTATCCCTACCAACCTCCCAACTCTAATTCTAAGATTCAACTCAGTTGGAGTGGGTAAAAAGAGGAAAACCAAAGATATTTGTGCCCACCCTCTCATTTTCTCTTCCTCCTGCCAGGCTCCTTCTTAGGGCTGCAGAATTTTCCCATTTCCATCTTCTCTGCCAGAAGCTGCCCTTGCATCCCATCACATCCTTCTCTTTCCCAAGGTGTTCTTTACTCCTGATTTCTTGAGTCTGCAAGTCTTGTCCTCATAGCCTGGTCTTAGTAGTAGAAAAGTTCTGGAAAGTTAAGTATATCAATTTTTTTTTTGAGAAGGCAAAATGCATTAAGAAGTGTTTCACAACATAATTTTATAACCATTTGCTAAAGACTTTCAAAGCTACCACCCCTAAGGTTCCCTTTCTGATCTCAGCCTCTGCTGTGTGCCAGACCTAAATTTTAAGCTGGACATCCACCTGTATGCCTAACAGGTGCTCATACTGAGCAAGTCCTATAGCAAATGGATTTCTCCTGCCTTGACCTCGTTGTATTCTATCCTCTCCTCACCTGAGGGGAAATCTCAACGTCCTTGGTTCACTCTCCCTTAAATCCCTGCATTCATTTTGTTACCAAGTTCTACCAGTTCTGTCTTTGAAATGTCCACCAAATGCATCTTACCCTTTCAGTTTTTGTTCTTTCTACTTCCCATTGGATCATTGCAATATCCTACTTTCTTGCCTCTTGTCTCTTCCTTGCCTCTACCAGGGATTCATTCAGTCGGCACACGGGAAATGTATATGCGGGAGTGGAGGGGTTGGCGAGTGTCCCATGGCATTGTTGTTTATCACTGTGACTTTGAAACAGAACCAGGAGGAGACACATACTGAGAGATTTGTTGTAAGAAATTGGCTTAAGTGATTAGGGGGACTGGCAAGGCAAAATCTCTAGGGAGAACTGGCAGGAAGAACAGCCTGGAAATCTTGGGCATAGGCTGAAGCTGCTATTCACAGGCTGAATTTCTTCCTCCTCTCAGAGAAGTCTCAGCTATCTGATCTTTGATTACCCAGGATCATCTCTTTCCTTAGCTGTCCCCTACGTGCCTGCCAAAATTACCTATCGAAAAAAATCCATGTCTGGTCTTGGTAGAATATCCCATGTTTAAGATGATGAATGCATAGTCATATAGTTGAGCCCTAGGAAATTTCCCTAAGCTTTTAGTGAATTAAAAAAAAGATTTTTATGACAATCTGATATTGTCAAACTGTCAAAATATGGCAAAAATAAATGTCATCTCAAATTCCCTCTACTTTAAAGGACAAGGCAGCTGGTAGGGCACTTATCATAAAAGATTACTTTTTAAATTTTGAAACCCTTCATAGTTTCGCTTCTTTATTATAGCATTCTGATTGTAGTTTTCTAGTGAGATATGATCTATATGTTTTCTTAGCAAACTTTGAGAGATATTTGATATTTTTCTTAAATTCTCAGATGTCTTTAAAGTTGACCATTTAAGAATTCGGCTCCTGTGGCTCAGCGAGTAGGGCACCGGCCCCATATACCAAAGGTGGCGGGTTCAAGCCCGGCCTCGGCCGAATTGCAAAACAAAAAAATAGCCGGGCGCTGTGGCGGGCGCCTGTAGTCCCAGCTACTAGGGAGGCTGAGGCAAGAGAATCGCTTAAGCCCAAG
>CAUYON010041224.1:0-29930 GCA_963573935.1 Arctocebus calabarensis
TATATTTAAAAATTCAGTTTATGGCTCGGCACCTGTGGCTCAATGGGATAAGGCACCAGCCACGTACACCTGAGCTGGCAGGTTCGAATCCAGCCTGGGCCCGCCAAACAACAATGATGGCTGCAACCAAAAAAAAAAAAATGGCCAGGCGTTGTGGCGGGTGCCTGTAGTCTCAGCTACTTGGGAGGCAGAGGCAGGAGACTCGCTTGAGCCCAGGAATTGGAGGTTGCTGTGAGCTGTGATGCCACAGCACTCCATCCAGGGTGACAACTTGAGGCTCTGTCTCTAAATAAATAAATAAATAACAATTCAGTGTATAAGTGTCTGAAAACCAGCACTTGTCTAACCTACATCTATCCATCTATCAAACATAATTATCCACACCGTCTCATGCTTCGGATGATCAGCTCTGAGAATGGTTAAGACAGATTTTTCCCACCTTCCAGGCCTCCGCTCACCTGATACAAAGTCTGTGGTCCAGTTAAAACATCCGCTCACAGAGGAAAGGCCGCAATAAACCCTTTGACCATAAAAGTCATTCTGCTCCAATATCATAGTGAGAGGGGGAAGTCTAGCAATAACAGCAACAAAACCCACTGTTGTGTTTCTTCTAGTTTGGAAGGAGGTAAAGGATAAGACATGAGGATGAAAAGATAACAGAATAAAGAAATAAAATGAGCCCAGACTGGTGAGTGACCACAGCTAGGGCGGGAGCACAGGTGTCATCGAAGACCTAAGCACAGGTCTCAGTCACCTATAAAAGGTCATTTAAAGAATTTGCAATGAAGGGACAGTGAAAGGCAAGTGGGAAAAGAACATCGTGGCAGCAGGGAGATTGGGAAGGACAGACAGCCCCGCCTCGCGCCCATCCGTCCCAGCATCCTTCTAGCACTGTAATTGTTCACTCGCTCAGATGAGGCTCAAGACAGAACTGTCCCCACTTGCACTAGAGTGATAGCAACAGGCTGGCCAGCTCAGCTGAGTGGGGGCGGGTGGTGGCCGAGGGGAGAGGAATAGGTCACAGGCTGCCTTGGCACCTGGGGTGACCAGATGTTCTCCTCCTCACGTGGGCCCTGCAGGGAAGGTCCTCCCACCAAACAGTCCTGCTTACCCAGGACGGTTCTTGCTTCTGAGCAGTGCCAGCCCATGAAGTTATTCAAACAAGCCACTCACACCCTCCTGTGGGGACCAGGGGACACCCCACCCTCCTGATACTACAAAGCCTGCAGCCTCTGACTGTTCACTCTGTTCCCAAGAGCACCCTGGAGTGACACTGTGGCAGGCGGTGTCCTTCTCCCCACATTGTGAGTATATGTGACTCATGTGGCTAGCGCCCAGTGCTGTGGGTTCAGCCACCTTCAGGAGCCTTGGGTGTGGACTCCTTCCTCACCCGATGGGGTAAAGAAGACAACCAAGATGGCAGGCGAAGTCAAGTCCACGGTAAAGGCCCACAGTCACCAGTCCCATGAAGACTCACAGCACCAGCTGACCACCTGCACTCCACAACCAGACCTCAGCCCATCCCGGGCAATGAAAGAGCAGCCACAACACAAACCAGCCACATCCCGACCACTCAGTGGAATCCTGGAAGGGCCCAAGAGCTGGCTGGCCCTCCTATTAGGATGCTCAGAAGATCCGGACAGAGCCCCCCAAAACATACATGCTTATAAGCAAGCTGTGCAGACACCAAACGCCATCACCATCGTCATCAGAAAAAGGGTGCATAGCAGCTATTCTCAGAACAGCAAAGAACCCCTTTCTCTAACAGGAAGGGAAAAAGTGAAGCTCAAGAGAAGAAAACACCCCGAAAGTCCCTGACTGGGCACCGTCTGCCGCGTGAAACCAAGTGTCCTCCCCGGCCTCTGCTCAGGGAGCATCGTTGTACGAGGAGGACCCCAGCCTCGTGTCGGGGGTGCAGATTGTGGCATGGGTCTCATCACCTACAAATAAAGCCTTCCACTGAAATGGGTCCATTGACAGTTACGAACTCACATTAAAATTCTTGGAAACTTTGTGCTAAAATGGACAAGGTGCCCTCTGATGAGCTGTGTGTGCTTCCTGCACTGGACAGTGTTACCTTCCCCACTTCTCACTGCTCCCCACAAGATGTCTGGGAAATAACTGAAATGTCAAACTATTTCGTATGGTGAGGATTAAATGAATACTGGGAGATACATGGAGGGCAGCCTGAGACTTTCCATTATGAGCTCAGCCAAGAGAACACAAGTTTGAACTGACAGCTGTTGTTATGTTTGTTGCTGTAGGTACAGGTAGGGCATGTAGTTACTTGTGGATTTAACTATTCAGTTATTCATTCCTGAGCTTAACTGGCTCCTGTTTCTTCATTGTTTCAAGCTAAGTGGGCATTCTTCCCCCTACAAGTTTTCCTGCCTGTCGTGAAATAATGATGTTTTTCTAACGTCCTCACACTCAGTTCCCCTTGCTTTTTCTTAGCAGATGATCATTTCTGCAGGAATTGTTGCTATCCCCTCTTCATCCCTGGGCACTTGCAAAGGAGGAGTTGGGATATGAATATCAGCTGGCTACTGAGAAAAATGAAAGTGCATTTTTACTCAGACATTGCCTCCCAAATTTACTTGTGCAATTTATCACTCACTAAGCACAACCTGCACACATTCATACAGACTGTGAGGCAGCCATCGCTACCACTCCCAGGCACTGGTATTGCATTTCCCAACTTGTCAGCCCATGCCGAGAGCCCACCGAATGTTGGGGGCTTTGATAGGCACTATTCTCTTGGGAAGATACTGCCAACTGCACACCCCAAATCCAGTCTGCTGCCTTCGGTAACAGTGTCCTGATTTTCTTGCAAAAACTTATGTGTCCAATTTAAAAAGAAACCAGTATCTCAGGCTCCCTTGCAGCTAAGGATAAGCTAAGTCTGGACATTGAGAGGAAAGTGGAATTCTATGGAGTAGAATTTCCAGAAAGGTAAGGTCAGAGGGACAGTCCACTGGCACAAGTCCCAGGAACTGATGGGTACATATGGTCCCTGATGCCTGCCCCAGCCAACCTATAAGCAAAAAGATGAAGCCTACACAGACAGAGAGAAAGGAAAGACAAAAGAAAGCTGGGTTCATGTTAAGGAAAGGAACCATCTACTTCAGCTTCTTAAGAGAGAAAAACAGGGGTGGTGCCTACAGCTCAAAGGACTAGGGCACCGGCCCCATGTACCAGAAGTGGTGGGTTCAAACCCGGCCTCAGCCAAAAACTGCAAAAAAAAAAAAAAAAAAAGAGGAAAAACAAAGATATATTTATATAACTTAAGACTTCCTGGGTTTTCTGTTACATGCAGCCAAATGTATGCAGAAGTTATATAATCATGTTTTTAAAGCATACTGCGTGACTATACTTACAACAGTCAATTATAAATCGTCTCCGTCTCCAGCTGATTGCTTGTCAAGTATGAAACTGGAGATAACTTAGACTATTTCCCCAATTAAGTGTGTTACCGAAAAAAAAACATTTGGTATTTCCAGAGATTGATTTAGCATTTTGGATTTAATGTATAATGACTCTGCTAACACAGGGTCAACTGTTCCAATCTTTTATTGTAAAAACTCCATTGAAAACAATAAAATCTACTGGATATTTAATGAAATCATAAAATTTCTTTAGGCCCATAGAAATTGTCATTTTTCTCCTTGCCTGTCCATATTTTCGAAGTTTCCATTAAAGATTATGTATTACTTTCATCATAAGGAAAAAAAAAAAAAAAAGAAACACGTTTATTTTTTGAAAAGAACAAATAGCACTGAAAAATCAGCACAAGAAAATTGGATCAGATAGCGAAACGCACAAACCACTTTTTCCTTCCCCAGCAATCACTCCAACTGTCAAAGGAGAGATCTTTTTCAAGGAGAAGCTAGAAACCACTAAATATTTCCATTAGCAGAACAGAAACTGTTGGAAGCTCCTGGCAGATAAAAAGCAGGCAAGAATGGTTTGATAAGGGTAGAGGAAAACTTCATCCTGCAAAAAGGCAGAGGAGAAATATGGGTAGACAGTAAATGCCGAGCCAGAAAAAGCCCATTTTCCGAATGAAATTAGAAAAAACAGGGCGGCAGTCCCAACTCAGAAGGAAACAGGGTTTCTGCAGAGACGCCAGCCACATGCTCCTCTGGCCTGCACTCCGAGGGGGAGGCAGCGGCTGGCTCTGGGTGACGAGTGACCACCTGCTTCTGGTGGTACTGGTGCCCGTCCTAGAAACAGTATGGCGGCCATGGACAGAGGAAGATTGGACGGCCCATCCCTTGGGGTCTTCAAAAAAGGATAAGGACAGGAACGTGAACGAGGAAGTTCACTTTGCTTATAAGGAAATAAACTGCTATTCTTCAGGGCTCCTGTTCCTTTGGCATGGATGCTGTGTGTATGTTTCAAAGTGAAATGTGACAACAGATGCGTTCTACCACTCACACAGCCCCAGACCCCTATTCACAGGGGAGTTCTTGGGAGGAAGAAGGTCTACACAGATGCCGTTCCCTGTACTAACCCAATCTAGTCCTCCAGCATGCCATGGAAATCCACACGCCAGTATCAAAGTCAACTGAACAACCGATGGAAAAGGAAAACAATGATGTCAGAAATGAGCACGTGACTCCGAAGGAAAAGAAGAGAACTATGGAATTGAAGGTTGCATCTATTCAGTCGGAGCGCAGGGAGGATACAGCTGCCAAGAAACAAGAACAAATAGCTGGCAAGGGCCATCGGGGCAGGCGGGGCTTCAGTAGATCAGCTGTATGGTGGTTGAATTTTTTAAACCGATGAAAAGGCCTCGCTTGGTGGCTCACACCTGTAATCCTAGCACTCTGGGAGGCTGAGGCAGGTGGATTGCATGAGCTCACGGGTTTGAGACCAGTGTGAGCAAGAGTGAGATCCTGTCTCTACTAAAAATAGAAAAACTAGCCGGGCGTTGTGAAGGGTGCCTGAAGTCCCTTGTACTGGGGAGATTAAGGCAAAAGGATCGCTTCAGCCCAAGAGACTGAGGTTATTGTAAGCTATGATACCACAGCACTCTACCCAGGGCACGGAGTGAGACTCTGTAAATAAATAAATAAATAAATTGAATGAAAGGCATAATAACCATGGCCAAATGACCAATATGATAAAGTTCAAGAGATATCCAAAAATGCAGAGCGCACACACACACACACACACACACACAAGCTATCAAAGCACAGGACCATTTACCAGACGCTCAAAGAAACCATGTTATAACTCGTTTAATATGAATTTGGGAAGGCGGCATTTGAGAAAATGAAAGAAATAATAAATACTTGTTGTAAATGTTAGAATACATAGACCCCGAAGAATGAAATAGCTCTCAGATTGAAAGGGCTCACTTAGCACTGACCAGGATTAATTTTTTTAAAAGCTAAAGCAGTTAACATTTCAAGTTTCCAACAATAAAAATAAAATCCATAAAATTTCCCTATCTGTTTTACAAAGGAATGAGCTGTAGACATTGCGCTTTGCCACGGCAACGGGACACCAGGGAAGGAAGTGGACAAATATGTTCCAAATTCCGAAGCAGAGTGGCTTTGAGCATGGGGAATTCTATGCATTAAAAAGGTAAGGAGAGAGCTAGCATTCTCTACATACCTATTTTCTAAATTACTGAATTTATATTCTCACTAGGTAAGGACTACGTGTACTCAATCAATGAGTGTGTATGAATTTATACATCTTGAAACTAATACGAAATCTCCTTATAAAACTTATAATGTTATGTCTTCACTAAGAGAAGTCAGTGGGAAAAGAAAAAGAGTGGAAGAGTAATTGTGGGTTTTCTTTTCTGAACGCTTTACAAGGTTTTTGTGTCTAGTCCTTATCTTAAACATTGTTTTGTCATTAAATTTTAAGCCTTTTAAATTCTGTGAAGGCAAAAAGTAGAAACCTACTAAACACATGTATATGTAAAAAAAAAAGAATAAAGAGTGGAAGAGATGGGCAGGGGTCAGAAGGACAGGAAGAAAGAGTGACCGAGTAAGAGAAGGAGGAGGAAGGGAGGGAGGGAGGAGGCAGAGGAAGAGGAAGATGGGGGAAGAGAGAAAAAAACAGACAACAATGCTGCTCCCACAAAGAGAGAAAGAGAACTGAAAAAGTTCAGGTACGTTCCCCAAAGCTTCTAAGTCTCCTTACATGCAGAAACAGATGCTGAATATTTTTAGGAAGAAAAAAATTTCTGAAGATGTTCATGAGACCTTATATCCTGCAGATACATCAGAGAAGTAGATCATTTCCACCCCTGTAGAAATTTCCTTTTAAATTTCAGATTAACATGAGGGTACAAACGATTAGGTTACAACGTTTGCATCTGTCAGGTAAGATCCCTTACCTGTGTCCCTCACCCGAGGTGTGCCATGTACCCTTAGATTGCGCTCATTAGGTGAAAACACTGTAAGGTCTAAAGGGCCAATGTTATTCTAGGACACTGCTGTCACAGACACAAAGGTTAACTGGGCCTGTCTGAGCTTCCCTGGCAACTACCTAATATAACTAATATATCTAAGCGAACGTATGACTTACAGACCTGAAGTAACTCAGATTGGACACTGACTTCAATCACGACTTCTGCTCAATATCCTTGAAGTTTTAATACATGTCATTATTGATACTATAATTAATCAGACGAAAAACCTAAATCAGAGTAATCATTCTGCCCCAGGCAACGTATCTGTAACTGCAGGGGAGTATCAAATTTCCTTTTGTCTCTATACTAATTATTCCCGAAGTTCCACAGGACCTTACACAGAGAATGCATTTAATAAATAATAGTTGCGATGCAACACTGCCATGATGCAACGAATGAATGAACAAATACGTTGCAAGGCAGAGCTAAAACAAATGCAGACACAGCAGAACATGACGAATGACCTCAGAAGCAAAATCGTGGCCATGAAATTGCTAGGGGTAAGCTGGGACTTCAACCACCCAATTCTCATAAAACATGATGTTTCCCTTATGGTTCTCTAAATCATTCTCTTGCCCACTTAATGAAGGCTGGCATCTTTCTTCTTCTTTCTTTTTTTTTTTTTTTTTTACCATTTTAATTTATCTGAACATAAAGGCTATCCTACTCACTGTCTCATCTCTACAGCTATTTAAACCAAACCACTGGACTTGCTTACAATCCTTACGCCCTCTTCTCTGGACTCCTCTGCCTGACCACAGTTTCCATTCAGTGCTGGATTCAAGTAAAGGCTCTGTGTATCCTATCCACAAAGATTTGCTCTATTGCCCAAAAGTCACTCTTCGACAAAGAAGGAGATGAATTGATGCATACCGCAGTATGGGGAATAAGGAATCATGGCTAAAGTTTAAGATTGTAAAATTTTGCGCTGTGATGTCTGCTTAGTTTGCTCTAGAAGCTATGATGGAGACAGCCAATCCACCTTTGTGATATTTTTTCTTATCTCCGTCCCCTACTACGCCCCAAACACCTTGGAGCCATGTTGAGTACTTACAGGAGATTCACCAGCTCCGAAGATGTCCCTGACATCCCGGACAGACTGCTTGTTCTTCTTCCTCATGGTTTGAGTATAGGTATTATATCTCTTTTTCACTGCAGCTGCTTGAGTTCGAGTCAATGTGGAGAGCAAGGCTTTGCCATCTTCCTCTTCATCACCTGAGATCAGAGTTGATAAACCCACATCTTGCAACCACTCTGCTTCAAGTTCTCCTTCTGCAACAGAACGTTACCAAGAGGAGGTTAGAGCCTGTTCCTCGTGGCTGGAGCTGCAGGTCTCCACATTATCAGACAAGAAACAGCAGCGAACAATATAGCTGTCTTTTGTACACAGTTATGATAGCAAAGAATATTAGGATGGATTCTAATTCTGCATCGTCTTTTTAAACTAAGTCAAACTTTAAAATATTTTGTAGTAAAGTAAGAGAACTGGCCAGCTTGACAAGGTCATTTTCCTTGCCAGGGGGTTAAATATAAGCTGCATCTAGACTATTTTTTTAAAAAAATGATAAACTGAATATTTAAACTAAAAATGTCATAAAAAAAACAAAGTTTAATGGAACACAAAAGGGTTTTTTTAAGTACTCAAATGCAAGTCCAAACCCCAACATCACCATTTATAGCTGAATGATTTTGGTAAGTTTTAAGGTATCTCGTATCCATTTTGAACACAGGTTTAACTTGGGCCAGAAGTAAGGCTCTCCCGGCAGTGTCCAGTTCTCTGACTCCCATATGCAACCGCCTCCTAGAGATCACCTCCGTATAGGGCAGCTACATACAACCTCCTTGACTCTCCCCATGGACCCCCACACCCCACATGGACTGCACAGAGGTGCTGTGACCACCTCTTGGTCATAGTGCGACTCCAGGGAACTTGCGCCTGCTTGCTTAAATCCACCAATTAGAACTTCCCTTGGACATCCGCTTGGGTAATACCCTGAGACCCAATGGAAGCTTGGCCTTCCCCTGCCCCCATCCACTGGTTGAGTGTGAGTGTCCCAGACAGCTCCCCTTTCCTGTTGGCCCTGGGAGGGGTTCTGTTGTCTTCTCTCTGGGATCTGTGAGTAACGTGCTGCTTTGGATATTCCATGGGTTTGGTTGAGTTGTCTCTTCTGTGTCTCACTGGACCAACACACCTGAATCTAACTTCCCTCCCGGACAGGGCTCCCCTAAAGACTGGCTATCTTGATAGGAATAAACTGATCCTCGATCAAACAAGAGTCACAGGTGAGTCTCCCAGTAAAAATAAATATTTTCTTTGGCACACCTGGTCAGGGGTCACACCTCTGGGCATCAGGCTGTCCGCCAGGATCAAGGAGAATCCTATGAAAGGCATAAGGTAAACATCCACGATCGAGTTCCCTGGAGCGCAGCAGGGCAGGGCTAAAGTTGATAGCCACTCTCCTGAGAAAGACCTCAGGACCAAATTTGGGAAACAATACAATAATGGGGGTAATTGGTGGGGCCACACCTATGGTGCATCTTAGACGGGTACAGGGGAAACTTACTAAATGCAGAATACAAATGTCTTCATACAATAACTAAGAAAATGCCAGAAAGGCTATGTTAAACAGTTTGATGAACATAGTTCAGATTGTATATGAAATCAGCACACTGTATCCTTGATTGCACTAATATACACAGCTATGATTTAATAATTAAAAAACAATAATGGGGTAATAATAACAAAAGTATGAGGTAGCTATGAGGATTAGTTTTGTTTCTTTGTTTTTTCAGCAATGGATTTACAACAGATGGCAAACAACCAATTCAATTGATGTTCATTCTCCTACTTTTTTCCTTATTCTGAACATTATAAAATCATTCCCTTTTAGGGAGAAAGCAGTTCAAAAACCTAAAATTCATCCACAAGAATTAATTGCTACTAAACTACAGAAATATAAGGAATTTCGAACAACAATGTCCTATAATAGAAAAATCACTGTACACACTTGTAATTTCTGGGAACTGTGAAGGCCAGGCAATCCCCGAATGAGGAATGTTTAAAGAGCAGATTAGACCAATTTGTAAACAGCATGTCAAAGCATTGGTCCAGGAACACCAGATTTTGCTTACATTATTGCGTCACTGGTACACAAACAAATCCTTATAATGGACTCTACTGCTCCAATTTCTAGCTGGGCAAACAATTTATTTGCTATCTTGTTTTTATCATTAATTTTACTCTGTGAACTGTCCCTTTATCAGAAAACAAAAGGTGAATTTATAATTGGCAGCTATAATCTAAAATGGTAAACCTATTAGATTTGTAAATTGACTTGGAAGTCTTTATTTACACCCAAGATAAGATTTTCATTTTTGGCTGGGCACAGCGGTTCACACCTGTAACCCTAGCACCCTGAGAGGCCAAGGCGGTTGGATTGCTTGAGCTCAAGATTTGGAGACCAGCCTGAGCAAGAGCAAGACCCCGTCTCTACTAAAAATAAAAAAAACTAGCTGTGTGTTGTGGAGGGTGCCTGTAGTCCCAGCTGCTCAGGAAGCTAAGGGAAGAGGAGCTCCAGAGCCCAAGAGTTGGAGGTTGCTGTGAGCTATGACATCACAGCACTCTACCCAGGGTGACAGAGTGAGACTCTGTCTCAGAAAAAATAATTTTTTCATCATTTTTGAAGATAACATTTAGAATTAATGTTAAAGTTTCAAAAATTGGATTTTTTCCCTCCACCTCTGTAAGGAATTACAAAACAGTGGGAAGGAGAAGTCGTGGGTAGGACTAGAGTTAACATAAACTAGGGGCGAGAAGGGCCTAAACCCTGGGACGCAGACGGAGTGCGTGCAGAATTTGTGTTCTGTAGGTGAAAAACATCCGTGGTAGATACCCGTGTTCCTCCTGTTTGCCGAATTAAGTCCGGCACAATCCCATGCCTGGCACTCGGGCGGCCGACTGTGCAACTTCAACACAGTGTGTGTTTACGTGTTCCAGGTCCCCGTGAAACACGTGTGATATCTAACTGTACATTCCACATCTACGTGGCTCTCTCAATGGCTCAAACCTGAACTCATATTCTTCATTTCCAGTTAGCTGACGGGGTGGGGCCCATACACATTTTAGAATCTTTAAAGGCTTCTTTAAAGATCTCACATTTCCATAAAAGCAACCTACTATCCATGTAATTAGGGAAGAAAGTGACCCAGGTGACATTCTTGACAACTTCCTGTTCTACGTGTCAACAGACCGCCAAGACTTCTGGTGTCACCTCCTCATTATTTCTCAGACTTGTCAACCTTCCTTTATTTCTTCTGCTATGATCCTGGATCCACCATCATCTCTCGCCTGGATTAACACAGCGAGACTTCCAACAATACTGCCCATGGCCATTCTTGACTCCCTTCCCAACAATCTATTTTCCATACTGTAACTAAACTAGTAGGGTTAAGAATAAAACCCTGGATGTGGCCCAGGACACAGTTGCTGACCCTTCTGGACACACCCATCCCATGTTCTGCTCACTGTCCCGCAGGGTGGCTAGAGTAGTCTTTTTAAGGACACTTGGTTCCCTGTCTACCACTGACCATTTTCTGGGCCAGAAGATAAATCTAAATAAATTTCGAAGATTGACACTTTCATGCTACGCTACTTAACTATAACACAATTTACTTAGACATCAATAACAATGAGATAGCTAAAAAATATCCCCAAAGATTTGGAAATTAAGAAAAATGAGAAAACATTTAAAACTAAATGATAAGTAAGATACATCAAAATTTCTGGGATGGAGTGAAAGCAATGCTTTCTTATTGAAAAAGATCCAAGATTTAAAATCAATGGTAATTGTTTTATAACACAGGGGAAAATGTCCATCATCAATAGTCATCAGTGAATGTAATTAGAACCATAATGAGATCCCTCCACATACCCACTAAAATAGCTCACATTAAGAAGACTTACAACTCAGGCGGCGCCTGTGGCTCAGAGGAGTAGGGCGCTGGCCCCAGATGCCGGAGGTGGCGGGTTCAAACCCAGCCTCGGCCAAAAACCACACAAAAAAAGAAGACTGTTAATAGCAAACGTTTCAAGAATGTGGCAGTACAACTGTCCTGCATTGCTGCAAGGGTGTGAAAAGGGACAGCTACTTTGGAAACACAGTGGCTGTGTCTTCTGTGGTTAAAATACACTCTATGAAAAGCATATACCTTCAAAAGAAATACAAACATCTTCACACAATTGCTCATAGGAGCGTTATTCACCATAATCAGAGTCATGAACCCCTAAGTCCATTTAAAGGTACATGGATTAAAAAAAATCTTATTTATCCCTTTCTTTTTTTTGTTGCAGTTTGGCTGGGGCTGGCTTTGAACCTGCCACCCTTAGTATATGGGGCTGGTGCCCTACTCACTAAGCCACAGACGCCGCCCATTGTTTATCATAAATAAATGAATTGTATTATATTTATATTAGGGTATATTCCTTTTTATGGGTTGAATTGGGTCTCCCTAACAGGTATGTTGAAGTCTTAAATGCTAGTATCTGTGAATATAACCTTATTTGGAAATACGGTCTTGGCAGATGTAATGAAGACATAAGTTGAGAGGAGGTAACACTGGAATGGAGTGGGCCCTTGTTCCCATAAAGCGTCTTTTAAGGAGAGGAGCATAGCCAGACACAGATAAAACCACGAATGTCACTATGTAACCATGGAGGCAGAGAACTCCAGGCTGCAGGGTCAACGGCCGAGGACTGTCAACACCAGCAGAAGGTAATGCGTAGACCACCTTGTAATCTACCAAATTAAAGTCATGTTAAATAGTCTGGTTTTCAGTGAAACTAAATAGAAGGTTGAAGAATGGAAAAAAACCCCATAAAACTCAAAAGACAATATCATTGTCCTTAGTTCTCAAAAAGAGCAACTCTGCCCCTGGGATTAGCATACATCATTTCTTCCAGGCCCCCACTGTGAACAAGCAGATACATCAGACATCCGGGAAAGATTAAAAGTAGAGCAGAGCCCTGTTGACACCTTGTCTTTGGACTTGTACCCTCCAGAACTGTGAGAGGATAAATTCCTATCGTTTTAGGCCACTCAGCTTTGTGATTCTTTGTTACGGCAACTAGTAAACTTATACAAACTGCTGAATCATCAAAAGGAATGAATAACTGATGCACTATGAATCTCAGAAACATTATATTCAGTGAAAGAAGCCAAAGCCCAAACTACTCTACGGTACACGGACATCAGGACCGTGGCTGCCTCTGGTCAGCAGCCCCTCTGGGTGAGAGGAGACTGCGAAATGAATGAGATTTTGTGGGTTGAATGAAATGTGATCCATTTTGATCAGCGCGAGGTTAGAAGAGTGTATGCATTTGTCAAAGCTCACTGAATTGTACGCTTAAGATTTGTTTGAATACTTCAAGAAAAAATATCTGTACATAAATAATAATCTCTAATTAGTAGGTCTGGTTTTTTGATATCAGTGTAGGCTAACCTGAAAATACAGTAGATCCTCCATAGCTGGCCACCTCCCTAAGCTCAATTTGCACAGACCGGACGTGACCACATGTACATATCAGTATGGCAGGCCTACTTCCTCATGCTGACCACCTCTGTATGTCCATCAGTTTGTTACAGTCCCTTGGGAGGTGAACTTACTATTTCTGCATATTCTAGGTGTGAGCAAATGAATAAAAATGTGGTAAATAGTGGAAGCCAGGTTTCTCTTTCTTGGACAAGGGAGTTAGGATAAGACAACACCAAAGCCTATGGTGTCGGATCAGAATTGGAGGCCGTCAGTGCGAACCCCTGGTTTTTAACATGGGTAGCTAGCTGGCTAGATGTAAGACAAAAGAGCAGAGAGTAAGGGGCATTTTCTTTTATGTGTCTTCCTGTCTTTCTGTATCTATAAAGGTAAAGCGGAAGGAACAAGTAACGTCAGTCAGAACACACTTCACCAACGGAAGATGGTTCCCTTGAATGGACTCCCAGTGAAGGCAGGACGGGTTTTGTATTTCAGGTAGTGTGCCACGTACACTTAATTGTGGCACATATTCTAAATGATTACTTCTTAGCCCTGAGAAAGACAGACTTTGAGAATGGAGAATGGCAGCTGTAGTCCAGTTTCAGAGTGTCTTAGCAGTTGTCTTTAGTTACCACTGTCGAATGGAAGCGTGCTTGGGTGTATACTTAGGGAACTACCGTTAGCTTTCCCCATCTACTTGTTGACAGCCGGGGCCTGGAGGAAATGATGTGTGCTCTTTCATACCAGGTGAGTCGTTCTGCTCCTTTTGAGAACTAAGGATAATTTTAGTGCTTTTTTTTTTAGTTTTATGGGGTTTGTTTTCCTAGTCTTCAACCTTCTTCTGTTTAGTTTCACTGAAAACCAGATTATTTTGTACGACTTTTATTTGGCAGCGTATAATACAATGTAACACAATACTACCAATAAATGGTTTAAAGTCAAAATTTTATCCAAAATTATACTGGCAAAATTTGTGGCTCTTTTTGATAATTAATAGTCAAGTGTGCACAGACAGAAGCCATCAAAATGAGAAGACTCGATCTGTTCGGTGACAAAGCATCGGACAGACAGGCACAGCATCCCTAGGCAGTGAGATGGAGGAATCAGTCTGGGTTTTGTTGAGGCCCAGCCCTCCTCGGGGTCATGTCGCCTTGGATAAAAGTCACCCTGACCCAGGACAGTAGATATTGATCAGTGGGAGCACGTGCTCGATATGCCGAGTGCTGAGGGTTGGTGATTCCTGCCTACCAAGAGCGACCGACACAGACAGCACACTGGGTGGGGAATCTAGCAGCTCACCGTCCACAGGCTTGGCCTCGGCGGCTGGCTGCTCTGCCTGCTCCGCAACACCGCTCTCCTTCATACTGTCTCCCTCCCGCCAGAAGTCCTCCATGCACGCGCTGTCCACCGAGGCTTGCGAGTCGGAGCGGCTGAACGCAGGCGAATGCAGGGATTCGTTGGAGAGCATCCTGTTAATTCTTCGGCAGCGAGGAATGGATTTTCTAGGAAAGACAAATATCTGCAAATGAAAATCGGTGTCTTCACATTATTAAGTCAGAAAATTCAACTTAAGCTTAAAATCAATGAAGTGAAATTAACATGGCAGACAGGGATTTGAGGAAATAATCTCCATTCATTGGTGGCCCTTTTAAAAAATTCTCAGCCAGGCATGCCTGTAATCCCAGCACTCCAGGAGGCTGAGGCAGGAGGACTGCTTGAGCTCAGGAGTTGAAGACCAGCCTGAGCAAGAGCAAGACCCCATTTCTACTGAAAATGGAAACCCAGCCGGGTGTTGTGGTGGGTGCTTGTAGTCCAACTACTTGGGAGGCTGAGGCAAGAGGATCGAGTGAGCCCAGAGGTTGGGGGTTGCTGTGAGCTAAGATGATGCCACAGCACGCTACCCAGGGTGACGGAGTGAAATCGTGTCTCAAAAAACCATTTTTCTACATTGCATAATGACTCTGTGGCCATCAATATACTTATAAGTTTTACACACTCATAACATGCAAAGTTGTTTGTATCGTCAAAACGTGTAGAGTGAAGGTCTGCTTCTGTAAATTATGTAAGATGATGACAGTGAAGGTGTGAAAGCTCACTGCTCACACCCCTTCGGGCAGTTACAGAAGATAACAAATGCTGGTAAGGATGTGGAAAAATTGGGACCCTTGTATACTCTTGGTGGGAATCTAAGATGGTGCAGCCTTCATAGACACAGTGTGCTGGTTCCTCAACAATCTGAAAATGCAACTGGCATAAGACCCAGCAATTCCACTTCTGGATGTCTACCCAGAATAACTGAAAGCCAAGTCTCGAAGCAACATTTATACACTCATGTTCATAGCAACATTATTCCCAGTAATCAAAAGACAGAAGCAACTCAGCCATGCACCAAGGACAAATGGAAAAGCAAAATGTGATACACACAAGGAAATACCATGCAGCCTTGAAAAGGAAATTCTGACACATGCTACAACAGGCATCACCCTTGAGGGCACCATGCTTAGTGAAATAAGCCACTCATTAAAAGATAACTACTGTACAATTCCATTTATATGAGGGGCCCGAGAGCGGTCAAATTCATAGAGACAGAAAGCAGAAGAGTGGCTGCCAGGGGGTGAGGCGTAAGGGGAGTGATAGAGGCGGGGAATTTCAGTTTCGCAAGATGAAAGGAGTGGTGGAGATGGGGATGAGGATGGCTGCACAACATCATGAATGTAATTAATTAATACCACTGAACTATGCACTTGAAAATGGTTAAGAGGGTAAGTTTCGTTACACCTATGTATCTCAATTTTTTAAAACTGAAAAGATAAATCTTTAAAGATTAGCTGTTGAGAGTATGAGACAGTGAGGAGAAATACAGTATCTGTAACATTAAGTGGAAAACCTACTGACAGTGGGGAAACCAAGCATTGACCAGCAGCTGGGAGAACCATGCTGAGTTGGGGAGAACCAGACGGCCACAGAGGGTGGGGTCCGCCCACCGTCAGGGCAGAGGCGGCTACCACACAGGGCAGCACCACTGCCACTCTAGGGGCCAGAGTAAGGCATGCAGCAGCTTTGGGGCATTTTCTCCCAGGGTGGAGAGGCTGCTGCAAGGGCTGAGTGAATGAGCTCACAGAAAGCATACAGGACATAAAAATACTCCCTAAACATTTGCTTAAAACAGCAAGAGACCCAGTAGGGCAGACAGATGCCAAAATGTTGCGATTTTGAGAGATTCAAATCTCTTGTTGTCATTAAAACAATAGAAATACAACAAAATATTTGACTTCCACTCCATACAACTGACAAGTGTTGCAATTCCTAGGAAGAGAATATTTGATTAACTGCAACTCTCAGGTCTCCAACCATGGAGATTAACTGGCAGTAAAAGCTTCTTGTTCTTACATGTTGTTTTCTTCTTTTTTAATTTTCCAATTTGGTGTGGGTTGAACCCTTTCAAAGAAATTCTTCCAAGCTTGCCTCCTTCGTTGTGGGCTCGGGTGGAACTGAACAAAAACTCTGAGATCATCTCTTCACTAATGTGTGGTCTGATGTGTTTCACACAAAACAAGAGCTCGCAGGTACAAAGAGGTCATCAGAGGAACAGCATGACTGACTTAGGACAACCACATTTTAATACGCAGAGCAGCAGTGGAGTGTCACCGGCCACCACCTGTGTCCTACGAACTACAGTGCAAGACCAGCGGGAAATATTGCTTCCATGAGTAAGACCAGAAACATTCCATGGGCTCATACACTCTCCACCACTAAATCCTTCTCCATTTCTAAATCACCCTCAGTAGCAATTTCTGGAATTTTCTGATCCTTTCATGGTATCTGACTGTAAGTAGTTCTACATGGTTTCGAATATTAACTGAGGGAAAGATAGCCAATTTTTTGTTTGAGACAGTTTCACTGTGTTGGCTCAGGCTAGAGTGCCATGGCGTCAACCTAGCTCATAGCAACCTCAGAGTCCTGTGCTCAAGTGATCCTCCTGCTTCGGCCTCCAAGTAGCTGGGACCATAGGTTCCTGCCATGATGCCAGGCTAATGTTTCTGATTTTAGCAGAGACGACGGGAGTCTCTCCCTTGCTCAGGCTAGTCTTGAAACTACTAAGCTCAAGTGATCCTCCTGCCTTGGTCTCCCAGAGTGCCAGAATTATAGGCATGAGCCACCCCACACAGCCCAATTTATTATTTTTTCTTAAATCAAAGCCTTTCAGAGAAATGTGAAATACCTTTTTAAATGTGTTGTATGATATGAAAGAATTTTAAGTAGCTTTATCTAATAATTGGGTGATAAAGAGTTTTCACTGCATTCTTTGTATTTCAACAAGACAGACACATTCTAAGGGTTCAAACTCTATGAAATCAACAAAATATTAAGATATTTATTGCACCTTTTATTATTTTTAGACTTCTAATTTCTTTTTTTTGTTTTTGCTTTTGCCATAAGACAAAATACTGAAAACCACTAACAAATTCATAAAGTACTAGCATATAAAAACCTACTTCATGTAAAACTGAAATCAGTTATTACTTCCCAGTTGGCCTACTGCCCTTCACGTACTATATTAAGAAAAAGTATATGGATATACAACTTCTTCCAGTTCTAGATTTTTTTAGGTTAATTTCTTTAAAAAATTAATATGCTTGACTTGTTTAAAAAAAAGAAACTTCAGATACGGATCAAATTTTTACAAAATTATAAGTGTAAATATTTAATATAAACTGTATAAAGAATAGAAGGGCTCTTTCTTCCATCTGTATCTCTTTTTTTTGAGACAGAGCCTCAAGCTGTCACCCTGGGTAGAGTGCTATTGCATTACAGCTCACAGCAACCTCCAATTCCTGGGCTCAAGCGAGTCTCTTGCCTCTGCCTCCCAAGTAGCCGGGACCCAAGTAGTTGTGGCCCGCCACAACGCCTGGCCACTTTTTGGTTGCTACTGTCATTGTTGTTTGGCGGGCCCGGGCTGGATTCGAACCCGCCAGCTCAGGTGTACGTGGCTGGCGCCTTAGCCCACTGAGCCACAGGCGCCAAGCCTTCCATCTGTATCTTAATCAATATTGTTCTATAAACGGCTTTGTTTATAGAACATGCACAGACTTTTTTTTTATGCCAGCAGAGAGGTATAATTTATCTTAGAAATTAGGGAAACAAACAGTTATAGCCAAGCGCTGAAAATGTTTGAAGTGAGAAATTTATGAAATAATAAGTGAATTGTAGAAAACAAGGAGAAGATACGTTTAGGTCTAATAATGGCAACCTAAGTTACAGAATGCCAAGGGCATACTAATGGAATCTCAGAGGAGAGACTTCAGAAAACAGTGCTGGGGGCAGAGAGAACAGAGGTGAAATACAAGGTCATGAGCAGTGTCATAACACGCTGGTTTTATCTGAGACAATCCACCCAAAGAACTTTTTAACTGTGATTAAAAGTGATGACAAAAAATTTTTTTTGGCAAAGAATTCAACATTTCCAAGCACACTTGGAAGAGCTCTCACATATTTCGCTAGGGGTCCAAATATTCCCGGCCCCCAACACCCCAGGGTGGAGTATGGACCAGGATCTTCCATTCTTGAAACATTACATAATTTTGACCCTTAGGCCTATTCAACAATTTGGTGAGCCTTAATCTGCAGCTTCATTCCTTACCATATTAGGAGAAAATAAGAGTTTAGGCTTCATTAGCTGATGTTTTTTCTTTTCCCCCTCCAAACAACAATACCAGGATATATAACAGAACGCAACTGTGTTACACAGCAACTTTTATTGGGAAAACATGACTACATTTAAAATTAAATTTTATATGTATGATAATTAACATACATTCAAAATGGCATCAAAAATATTTTGTTATTCCATTTTTTAAGCTATGACTTATAGTACTTTTTAGTAGAATTTAGTAATAAGTACATAATTTATTACTATCCATTGTGAATTTGTATTTCACAATAATATAAAGTATAAGTTACACTTACACAGTATAATTCTCCCTCCACCCTTAATATTACTATTGTCATATGTATTGCTTCTTCACATGCTTATATCCCCCAGTATTTATAATTGTTGTTAATTTAAAATAGTCAATACTCAACGATGAAAAAAAAGAGCAAACAATTCCATTAGTCATGGGGCAAGAGACATGAACAGAACTTTGTACTAATGAAGACAAATAGCCTAAACCACATGAAAAGATGTTCACCTTCCCTAGTCATCAGAGAAATGCAAATCAAAACCACTGTAAGATATCACTTAACCCCCAAAAGAACAGCCACATCACAAAGTCCCAAAGCAGCAGATGTTCTCACAGTTGTGAAGAGAAGGGAACACTATAATACTGCTGGTAGGATTGTAAACTAGTGCGGCCTCTTTGGAAAGAAGTACGAAGAGTCCTCAAAGAACTAAAAGTAGACCTTCCATTTGACCATGTAATCCCATTACAAGGTATCTACCCAGAGGGGGTAAAAATTGTTTTACATAATGACATTTGTCCCAGAATGTTTACTGCAGCTCAATTCACAATTGTCAAGATGCTCACTTCGGTGCTCATTAATCCATAAATGGTTAAATAAACGGTGGCATAGGTATACCATGGAATACTATTCAGCCATCATGGAGAGTTTACACCTTTTGTACTTACCTAGCGATCTGGAGAACATCCTCCTAAGTAAAGTAGCACAAGCAGGGTAAAGCAAAAATCTAATGTACTCAAAACCAATATGAAGCCCAACAGATGAACAACTACACTTATGTGAGAGAAAAACACAATTACATCAAAATGGGGTAGGAGGAGGAAGAGGAAGGGGTTTGGTGTGCAACCACCCCGTGGGCACAGTGTAAGGGTACACGACACATCCCCTGGGTGAAGGGCTCAACTACAACTTGGACTCTACCTAACAAATGCAAACAATATCACCTAATGGTTTGTACCCCTGTATCAATCTGAAATTAATACAAAATACATTAGTCAATACTCTTTTAAAAACTAGATAAGTAATCTGTTGCCTTTATTCTTTCCGGTGTTCTTCATTGCTTCTTGTATGTCTGTGTGTCTGCAATGGGTCATATCCCTTCATCTTTGAAAATTTCCTTTATTATTTCTCTCACAGTCTTGTACTGTGGAACTGCCAGCAACAAATTGCCTCAGGTTTCATTCTGAGTATGTCTTTATTTTCATTTTTTACAAATATTTGTACTGGACATATTTAAACTGTTTTTAAAATCCTTTTGAAGAAGTCCGTCTATTGTCTCGTGGACTCCAGATTCTAATGAGAAGTCACTTACAATTCTCACTGATGTTCTTCTGCATCTATAATGGCTGTTTTCTCCAGGTGCTCTTAATAGATTTTCTCTTTCTCTTTTCTTTTTTATCAGTTTGAAGATAAGATGACTAAGTTCTGGTTTTCTTTTTATTCTGCATGAGATTTTACTGAGCTTCTTGAACCTGTGAGTTGATGTCTTTCATCAATTTGGGGTTTTCTCATCCATTGTCTCTTCAAATACTTCTTCTGTCCCATTCTCTCTCTCTTCTCCTTCTGGAATTCCAATAACAAGACTATCAGGCCATATGATATTTCCCGAGTGTCCTTCACCTGCTTTGCACCCACCTCTGTGCTTTAGTTAAGGAATTTCTATCGCCATCTTCAAGTTCATTTTTCATCAAAGTTCATCCACTGAATGCTTTTATTCTAATATTGTGATTTTTTTAATATCAAGAATTTCCAATTAGATCTCTTTAGAGATTCCTTTTATCTGTTAAAATTATCCATATTTTCCTCCCTTTTGACCATCTATCCTCTAATTTCTTTAACATATTTGTCATGGTTATTTAAAAGTGCTTGTCTCTTAAACACCAACATCTATGCTGTCAATGTGTCTGCTAATATTGATTTAAAAACAGTAAATTATTTGTGGGTCTTGTTTTCCTGGGCCTCCACTTATTTTATAACTTTTTATTATATGGCAGACATTATTTTTAAAAGAACTCCAGAAAACAGAGTAAATAAGAGTTTCCCCCAGAAAGGGTAAGCCTTTTCCTCTATCGTAGGTGGAGTGAGGGACAGATCACTTCAATCCATTCAGGAGTTGAGTTGCAATTTTAATTTGTTTTCGTTTACAGAGATAAACTAAATGCTTCAAGGGAAAAATCAGTCCTGAGTACATTTCAGGTTTCTTCTGCTAACAGAGCTTTGGGATGAACACCCCCAAACTCTCTCTCCACTTTAGAGCCTGACCCCATGTTCTTGGGCTCCTGCATTGCTGAGCTCATAGCAGAAATGCTAAGTGGAGAGAATTAGCTCAGCATCTGGAGCTTCTACAAATTCCAGTCTAGTGCATTAACAGATCTGTTAGGGTGTCCTTTTCACAGGAGTGTCCCTCTATCTACAGGTGTGACCAAACTCAGGGAACAGACATTCTCAGGGAAGGAAATGACCAATGGGCACTGCTCACCTAGCAAGACATCTTCTATCCCCAGAATTTAGCTCCATTAGACCTCTTTGTATCTATGTGTATCTAATACAGTTTTAAAAATATATAATTTTCACATTCATCATTTTTATCCCCCCTCTAATTGTTACAGAAGGAATGAAATTCTGTCACAGACTAGTCTACGTCCTAACTAGAAGAGGATCTCCCACACAGCATTGTCAACATATCAGATTTTCTGGAAAAGTTTATTTGTTTATGCACAACTTGATCTGTTTACTCACAAGTTCAGAGTACTTTCCCCCAAATGTTTTTAGCCAGGCACTGTGGCTTGCACCTGTAGTCCCCACTGCTCAGGCGGTAGAGGCAAGAGGATCCCTTGAGCACAGAAGTTCAAAGCTGCAGTGAGCTGTGATCGTGCCACTGTGCACCAGCCTGGGAGACAGAGAGAGATCTCCCGTCTCAAAACATAAAAATAAAGAAAATTTAAAACGTCATCTTATAAGGAAATCCTTGATGGGCCTTTATTATCTCTTATTTATGGAGAGGATCACATGTAACCATTTGCTATCCTTTACATTGCATCAGTTGCTCCTTACATTACCCCCATGATGTAGTCAAAGCCAGTATTGTATATCTCATTATATGATCAGAAAAAGTGTTACTGAAGGGCAAAATCAAGACTATCCAATATCCCAGTGCAATTATAGTTAAGTGTGAATTATTTTTTATGACTCAAGGCTCAGCACGTTCTGTTCTTGAATTTCTTTGCTAATCTCACCTCACATCATTCTCCTGGGCATCAGCAGTAGGCATGATAAACTTTTCTCAGTTTTTCTAAAAATCCAAGCTCTCTCTTCCCTTAGGAAATTTGCTCTTTCTGTTCTTTCCTGCCTGGAACATCGTTCCCCAGCTATTTCTGCAGCAATATGCTTCTCACCAGTCAATTCCCAAGCTAAGTGCCACCCCTCAGGCATCCTTTCCCAGCCACCCGAAGGCAGCGTTCCTCCACTTAGCCACCTGCTCACCTCTGTGCTGCCTTATTCTCACTCATCAGTAACATAGAGATTTATCTGTTTGCTTACTTCATTTTGGATTCTTATCTTCTCACTGGAATATAGAGCAGTGGTTCTCAACCTTCCTAATGCCATGAGCCTTTAATACATCTTAACTCCGTGTGTCAGTGATACCTAGGGTTTAACTCGTTTGATAGCATGCTCAGAAGGGTCAGGCTACTGTGGGTGCTAATGTCTCATAGGAGCAATAAAATACGACCAGAAATATAATGAGGTTCATAAAACTCTACTTATAAGAACTTTTCTCTGATCCAATGCCATTCCCAACCATTGTTTCCCCAGCTACCTTAGCCCCAAAGTGGCATCAGACACTATATAGGCCAAAGTCATGTTGTAAAAGTTCCCTCCAGGGTTTTAGTGAAATCTGGTATTTGCCTGATGAAGGTGCTATCCCTTCCTCTTCCTCCTTCTCCCTTCCTGGAATGTGGACAGGATGACTGGTGCTACAGCAGCCATCTTGCAGCTATGAGAGAAAAGCCAAGAAGTTACAGCAACTAATCTTGATTTCAGTGAGTTTCAGGAATAATGCCAGAGAGGACTTCCAGAAATGCTAGGAAAATAAATGCCTATTTTTAAAAACTACTCTAATCTTAGTTGTTTTTGTTGTTATTTGCAGCCCAAATCATTCCTAACAGAGGTAATTGGAAGGAATACTTTAACAAGTCATTTATGGTGGGGTGAGATGAGACGTCCTCTTCACCTATTAAGGGGAATATTCGAGTAACGATTTGCAGTTAATACCTGCCTCCTAAGAGAGGTGGCATTTAGCAATGATTCTTAATTGTAAAAGCTGCCAAATTATTAGCCTAACCCTATGTCTCAATCTGTCCTTGATCAGTTCAACTTCATTACTTTTGAAAACATCCTTGTCTAAATGTACAGGGACTATATTCACACTGCTCTCAAACTGAACATATTCCAAGAGTTTTAGGAAGAATGCACAAAAATCAAAGCTTTTGCCTTCCCCCCCTAAAGAAAAGGACTGAATTCCCCTTGCTTGTTGCTGTCTTTGAAAGACGCTGGTAGCAGCACACTGTGGATATCTGAGAAGTGATCTTGAACATGGGCTGCAGTGCGCCTCGGAGGCAGGACTCCTGTGAGAGGCACTGCTCGCACTTGAGGGTCCACCCTGGCACTGGCCTGGCCACACAGCTGTCTGCTATCGAAGATTTTTTGGGAGGCCTTTCAGATCAAGTAAGAGGACAAATCCTTTGTTTTTCACACTTTGGCCTCTCGGTAAAGTGTGAGCTCTATCTACATGGTTATCCACAAGCTCAACTTGCACGTCTTGGGAAAAGCATTTGAAAGGCAATGATGATTAAAAAAAACAAAACAAAACAAAAAGAGCTACAGTTTCAGAGTAACAGGAGCAAGAACACCAAGGAGGCTGTGCTTTCTTTCACAGGCTTCCCGACTCTGTCACTTTCCTGCCCTCCTGCTTCTCTCAGGGAAACAGGAGAAGGAGAAAGAGAAACATGTCTGTCTGCAGCTCTCTGTGGGTAGTAAAAGATAGGGGGAAAAATGTGTTTGTAGATTAAGGGATGCTCAAAACAGCAACAAATCCTTACTTACACACCAGGGACTATTCAAAAGTTAGATTCATTTCTTAAACCAGTGAGATTCTCATCAGCATGTAAATTCTTAGGCATTTATGGATCACCCAGAATGAGAACAGTGTCAGTAAGAAAGTGAACAACTTCAAACCACTATACCCTGAACTCCAGTGATCCTCAAAGGAAGAGGCTCAAGTGGGACAACAAGCTCTTTTCTAAGAAGCAGGAACAGAAATATTTTGGGGGGGAGGGGGCACATATTTTTCTGTACTTCCAGCCATGATAAAGCAATGCAACACTCTGGACTTGCAAAGTGACCTGTGTCGTGTTTTATCTACGGCTCTACCAAGGATACAGAGAAAGCTACTCCACAGAATGTTTTGTATAGCTACCAAATAACTGAAATATAGGCATACTTGGTTTTATTGTGCTTCACAGACATTGCAACTTTTTTAAATCTAAGGTCTGTGGCAGTACCGGCTCAACAGCTCAGCACTCACCTCACTTCTCTGCTCTCTGAGCACGTTTTGGTGATTCTTCCAATATTTCACATGTCTCCATTACTAGTGCACCTGCTATGGGGACCACAGACTGTACCCACGGAACTGATACATACCAATTGTTAAGTGTGTTTTGACTGTATCACCCAGTTAAGTGTGCTTTGACTGTCTCTCTATTGCTGAGACACAATATCAAAATTAGGCCAATTAATAACCCCACGATGCCTTCTAACTGTTCAAGTGAAATGAAGAGTCACATGTCTCTCACTTTTAACTCAAACGCTAGAACTGATTAGGCTTAGGAAGGCAGGTACAGATGCTGCCCCAGGCTAGAGTTCAGTGGCCTCAACAGAGCTCATAGCAACCTCAAACTACAGGGCTAAACCCATCCTCCTGCCTCAGCCTCCTAAATAACTGAACAACAGGCATGCACCACCATGCCCAGCTCATTTTTCTATTTTTGTGAGACAGGGTCTCACTATTATGCTCAGGTTGGTCTCCAACTCCTGGCCTCATACGATCCTTCCACCTGAGCCTCCCAAAGTGCTGGGCCACTCTTGAGGTAAAAGGCTAGCCAATATATGAATGCAAAGGAAAAGTTCTTAAAGGAAATTAAAAATGTTACTCCAGTAACACACCAATAATAAGAAACTGAAACAGCCTTATTGCTGACATGGAGAAAGTTTGAGTGGTCTATGTAGAAAATCAACCAGCCATAACATTCCCTTAAGCCAAAGCCTAATCCAAGCAAGGCTTTAACTCTTTTTAAGTCTATGAAAGTTGAGAGAGGTGAGTCAGCTGCAGAAGGCAAGTCTGAATCTAGCAGAGGTTGGTTCATGAGGCTTAAGCAGAGAAGCCATCTCTGAAACACAGAAGTACAAGATGAAGCAACCAGGGCCACAAGTTATCCAGACAAATCTAACTATGTAAATAACGGATTCTCAATTGAAAAAGCCTTCTATTGGAAGAAGATGTTCTCTAAGACTTTCATAGCTAGACAGCTGTCAATAAATGGGTCGCAAGCTTCAGAAGGATGGCTAGTTAGGGGCTAATGCAGCTGGTGACTTTAGGTTGAAGCCAATGATCATTCACCATCCCCCAAATGCTGGGCCCTTAAGTATTTTGCTGAATCTACTCTGTGTGTGCTCCACAGACCAACAGCAAGGCCTGGGTGACAACACACCTGTTTAAGGCATGATTTACTGAATACTTTAGTCCTGCCACTCAAACTCAAGACCTACTGCTCAGAAAAAGTGCATTTATTTCAAAATATGACTGCTCATTGACAAGACCCCTGGTGTGCAAGGGGAGTGACGTTGTTTTCATGATGCTAACATAGCATCCATTCTGCAGCCCAAGGATCAAGGAGCAAGTCTGACCGTCGTGTCTTGTTTTTAGGAAATATATTTTGCAAGCCTATACCTGTCACACCCAGTGATTCCTCTGACAGATGAGTCAACTGCAACACGTCTGGAAAGAACTCGCCACCCTGGGTGGCAGGAAGAGCAACCGTGATTCATGAGAAGTGGTCAAAATATCAACCTTGACAGGAGTTTGGAGCAACTTGAGTCCAACCCTCACGAACGACCTTGAGGGGGTCCGGACCTCAGTGGAGGGAGTCACTCCAGATGTGATGGGAACAGCAGGAGAAACAAAATGAGAGGCGGAGCCTGAAGATGTGACGACGGTGCTGCAATCTCATGAGCAAACTTTTACAGATGACAAGTTGCTTCTTATGGACAAGCAAACCAAGTCACTTCTTGGGATGAACTCTCGTGGTGACAACGTTGTGGATGCAGAAAGGATTCAGAATATTATATAAACCTCGTTGATAAAGTGGCAGACGATAAGTAGACTGACTCCAGTTTTGCAAGAACTACCGAGGGTAAAATGCTAACAGACAGCATGGGATGCTACAGAGAAGGGTTTTCGGAAGGGGAGAGCGTAGTCGATGCAGCAAACTTCGCTGCTGTCTTATTGCAAGAAATTGCCACGGGCACCACAACTTTGAGCAAGCACCACTCAGGTCAGCGGCCATCAGCGTAGAGGTAAGACTTTCAATTAAAGAGTACGACTCCCTGAAAACTCAGATGATCGTTTGCATTTTTTAGCTACAAGCATCTTTTAATTAAGGTAGATATTGTTTTTTAGATGATGCAATAGACTAATAGACATAACTTTAATACCCACTGGGAAACCAAGAACTCATGTGACTCCCCCCATTGTTACATATACTGGTTTGAAACCAAACCCACAGTATCTCTAAGTTGCGCCTGTACATAAATTTTATATGTTCATATAATATATACATGAAAAATTGGAATGTTAGCTGTTTCTTAAATTTCTCCTACTTTGGCGGGGAGAGAAAGAGATGGAGAGTTTCTGCTAACGGGTAGGGGGTGACAACTATGTTCTGGAATTAGTGGTGCTACACAACTTTGTGACTATAATAAAAACGACTGAATTGGACACTTAAATCTAAAAGGGTAATTTTTATGTCTATAAATTATAGCTTAATTTAAAAAGTATTAGAAAAAAGTACATGTTTTAATTCTTTTTTTGAATTTTTAGAATTAAAAGTGCTTTGAAAACTTTTTAAAAAGGCAAAAAAGGATTAAAATTTTCAACAAGGGCTGTGGGTTTAGATAGATTGAAAAACACTTCAAGGGGCTACTGGTTGCTTCTAGCAAAGGGCAGCCCTCACAGGTGGGAAATGGTCTCACCTTGCTCAGTTAACAACATCCACCTGAGTGACAGGCTACCACACCCGCTACCCAGGCAACGCAAACCACCAAATGAGAATATCTTTTGTTCGGTCTGTTTTAAACTAATGTGCACTTTACAAGCTTGATGTATATATTGATTTTGGTAAAACTCAGTCAGTCCCACAAGTGACTCTTAACATTACCCTGAAAGATAAATGATGACCAGGAGTGGAGACTTGACTAGTTCGGTGCCACCTCGTCATTGCTTGTAGGGTTTTTTATTCAGTTAGGAGATATTCAGGAAAGAATCTTTAAATAGATGTGAGCAAAAAGCAGTTTTCTCTGGCTCTTCAATAAAATTCTGCCTTTTTTCTATTTAGCACACATCACTACTCGGGTCTTGGTAATCCACATGCTTTGTGCTTCGACTTCATCAAGTAACCTGGGAAAATACTTTAAAAAAACTTTGCCCTCCTTTGGCCAGACTAATTAGAAATGGAAGAGTAAAATCTGTAATAACCTCAATCAGAAATGATAAAGGGGAAATAATAACTGATGCCACAGAGATGCAAGAGATCATCTCTGAATACTACCAGAAACTTTACGCCCAGAATTTTGACAATGTGAAGGAAATGGATCAATATTTGGAATTATACCCTCTCCCTAGACTTAGCCAGGAAGAAATAGAGCCCCTGAATAGACCAATTTCAAGCACTGAGATCAAAGAAACAATAAAGAAATCTTCCAACAAAAAAATGCCCTGGTCCAGATGGCTTCACACCAGAATTCTATCAAACCTTCAAGAAAGAGTTTATTCCCGTACTGTAGAAATTATTCCAAAAAATTGGGGAGGAAGGAATCTTCCCCAACACATTCTACCAAGTGAACATCACCCTGATACCAAATCCAGGATAAGACCCAACTAAAAAGGAGAATTTCAGACCAATTTCTCTAAAATATTGATGCAAAAATTCTCACAAAATCCTAGCCAATAGATTACAGCTTATCATCAAAAAAGTCATACATGATGATCAAGTAGGTTTCATCCCAGGGATGCAAGGCTAGTTTAACATACGCCAGTCCATAAACGTTATCCACCATATTAACAGAAGCGAAAACAAAGACCATATGATCCTCTCAATAGATGCAGAAAAAGCATTGGATAAAATCTAGCACCCTTTCCTAGTCAGTACACTAAAGAGCATAGGCATACGTGGCACATTTCTTAAACTGATTGAAGCTATCTATGACAAACCCACAGCTAATATTTTACTGAATGTTGTTAAACTGAAAGCTTTTCCTCTTAGAACTGGAACCAGACAAGGTTGTCCTCTGTCACCATTAATATTCAACATAGGGCTGGAAGTTCTAGCCAATATAATTAGACAAGACAAGAAAATAAAGGGTATCCAAATGGGCAGAGAAGGTCAAACTCTCCCTCTTTGCTGACAATATGATCTTATACTTAGAGAACCCCAAAGACTCAACCACAAGACTCCTGGAAGTCATCAAAAAATACAGTAATGTCTCAAGATATAAAATCAATGTCTGCAAGTCAGTAGCCTTTGTATACGCCAATAACAGTCAAGATGAGAGGCTAATTATGGACACAACTCCCTTCATAGCTTCAAAGAAAATGAAATACCTAAGAATATACCTAACAAAGGAGGTGAAGGACCTGTATGAAGAAAATTATGAAATCCTAAGAAATGAAATAGCAGACAACTTTAACAAATGGAAGAACATACCATGTTCATGGCTGGGAAGACTCAACATTGTTAAAATATACTTCCCAAAGCAATCTACCGATTCAATGCCATCCCTATTAAAATACCAACATCATACTTTCAAGACTTGGATAAAATGATTCTGTGTTTTGTATGGAACCAGAAAAAAATCCCATATAGCTAAGGTAGTTCTTAGTAATAAAAACAAAGCCGGGGGCATCAGAATACCAGATTTTAGGCTGTACTACGAAGCCGTAATGGTCAAGACGGAATGGTACTGGCACAAAAAAAGAAACATAGACATTTGGAATTGAACAGAAAACCAGAAAATGAAACTAACATCTTACAACCACCTAATCTTTGATAAACCAACCAAGAATGTACACTGGGGGAAAGACTCCCTATACAATAAATGGTGCTGGGAGAACTGGATATCCACATGTAAAAGACTGAAACTGAACTGACACCTCTCTCCATTCACAAAAATTGATTGAAGATGGATAAAGGACTTAAATTTAAGGCATCAAACAATAAAAATCCTCAAAGAAAGCATAGGAAAAACACTGGAAGGTATCAGCCTGGGGAAAGACTTCATGAAGAACACTGCCATGGAAATTGGAACAAAAATAAACAAATGCGACTTAATTAAACTGAAAAGCTTCTGTACAGCTAAGGAGACAACCACAAAGCAAATGGACAACCTACACAATGGGAAAGGATATTTGCATATTTTGAATCAGAAGCTTGCTAACTAGGATCTATAGAGAACTCAAATTAATCCACAGGAAAAAAGCCAACAATCCCATGTACCAATGGGCAAGAGACATGAATAGAACCTTGTTTAAAGAAGACAGACAAATGGCTAACATATGAAAAAAATGCACATCATTCCTAATTATTAGAGAAATGCAAATCAAAACCACCCTGAGATACCATCTTACCCCAGCAAGAATGGCCCACATCACAAAAATCTCAAAACTGCAGATGCTGGC
>CAUYON010041228.1:0-23890 GCA_963573935.1 Arctocebus calabarensis
TCAGTCTGGGTACAGGCGAACCTTACTAAATGCAGAATACAAATGTCTTCATATCATAACTCAGAAAATGCCAGGAAGGCTATGTTAATCAGTTTGATGAAAATAGTTAAGATTGTATATGAAACCAGCACATTGTACCCCGTGATTGTACTATTGTACACAGCTATGATTTAATAATAAAGACAATAAAATTTAAAAAAATAATAAATTTCTCTTTGCACTGTTTTTAGTGTACATTGGATATCTTTTGTCTGATTTATCCCTAAGCATTGTGTTTTTTTATTGCTGTTGTTGTTGTTTGTTTCTTTTGTTTTGTTTTGGAGACAGTCTCTCTCTGTCTACTGCCATGGACTCAGCCTGGCTCACGCAACTTTAGGCTCCTGGGTTCAAGGGATCCTCTTGCCTTATCCTCCTGAGTAACTGGGACTATAGGCACCTGCACCACAACACCTGGCTAAGTTTTCCTATGTTTAGTAGAGACAGGGTCTCGCTCTTGCTCAAGCTGCTCTGGAACTCACAAGATCAAGCAATCCTTCCCCCTTAGCCTCTGAGAGTGCTAGAATTATAGGTGTGAGCCACTATGCCCAGCCGAGACTGGGATTTCTTGTGTTTTGAATCTTCCTGGTGGCCTTAGAAATGTCACTTTTACCAATTTGCTTTATGGCGTGTTCATTATACAATGTTAACTGAAAAAGAGTACGACAAAAAGGTATGTATAACACATCCTAAGTTTGTTAAAAAAAATATGGAAGGATAAGAAATTAATATAAAAAAGTAACCAAGGTAATATTCAAATTATTTAGTAAACAAATGTTAACAGTCATTCTCTTTAGATGCCAGATTTTTATGTCATTGAAAAAATATGAAAAGACAGCAAAAGAAGAATTGTATGCAATTATCAAATAGACATCTTCAATATAGTTGCCATAGGAATTCAAAAGAGAGAAGAATTCTTTTTTTTTTTCTCTATACATGCACATGTGTTTGTTTGGTTTCCACTTTGTGCCTTCACAAAATTAAAAATGCTGAAAATTTAATAACAATAATAACGTTTAAGACAAGAACTAGAAACAAAAACCTCGCAAAGAATGAACGAAGATAACTACATTTGGAAAAGAAATCAGATGATTGCCACAACCAAACGTTGAGCAATAATAATAATAATAATAATGCAAAAAATGTAACATGGTCATTGTCAGATAATGTCAGAGTATGTCTATCATAGAAAGCTTTGACGCTGAGGCTCAGTATGGAGTCATCAGTTAACTTTTTTTCCCTCCAACGTTCCAAAAAAAAATGTTTTTATAAATGAAAATAGAAGATAATTTCAAAAAACACATCATGCCAAATCTTATAGACAACAGAAAAAGAAGAAATACTTCAAAATGATTCTATTCCATCTGGATATACCTGATATTAAAATTGGAAAAATGTATTATAATAAAGGGAAATTATAAACATATTTCACTTATAAATGAGGATGCAATATCCTAAACAACATAGTAAAAAGTTGAATTAAAAATTAATGTTTAATTAATGTACTTTGGTCAAAATTGAATCCAGTTTATGTGACAATTAGTCACTATTTTCTTTTCTTTTTTTGTTTTCTTTCCCTCACTCCCTCCCTCCTTCTCTGTCTGATCTATTCTTCATCTGAAAGTGCGAGTGATTGTAAATTGGTTTCATAATAGTTCATATTTCATTGGAACGAAAGAATTGTCCAACATTTGAAAATTTATTCATGTTAATATATAACATTAACACAATGAAGAGAAAATAATGAACAACCATAACAATTAATGATGATAAAGCATCTGACAAAATCCAATATCTTTCTTCATTAAAAAATAGTGTACTCAATTAATTATAAATACAAGAAAAGTTCTTCAACAAAATAAAATAGATATATGAAACACTCACAGCAAATATTACAGTCCATAGAAAAACACTGAAAGCTTTTTTGCTAAAATAAGGAAAAAGGCAAAGATGTCTTCTTTTGCCACTTCTATTCAACATAGTATAAGAAATTCTATGAGAGTAATTAGGCAGGAAAAAGAGGGAAAATTGTCACATTTACAGATGAGACAATCTAATATGTGGAAAACCTAAAGATTTTATCACTAACAGAAAAGAAAAAGAGTAATAAATGAAGTTGGCAATGTACCAAGATAAAAAAATGAACATGCAAAAATCTGTTGCATTTGGGCTTTAATAATTGACAGAAAGAAAATGAAGAAATTAACTCCATTTAAAATAGCATTAAAAAATTAGGAATTAACCAAGGTTAAATATTTATACCTACAGAACATTGCTGAGAGAAATTAAAGAAGATACAAATAAGTGGAAAACTGTTCCATGTTCTTGGATGGGAAGACTTAATACCATTAAGATGTCAGAACTGTGTGATGTGAGGTGTCGATTCAATACAATTCCTATCATAACCCAATGACAGTTTTAAATGAACAGAATATATTTTATGTATATAAAATATTTAAAACACATAATACATAAAATGTACAGACATCTTAATAAGGAAAAAATGTATTAACATTGTACTACTCAAGTCATGTTTGACTTTGGCAATTATAAGAAGTGCTCAATTATGGCTTGTATTCATCTTTTGTTATCAGTATATATTGATTATTACAATTTTAATTCTTATTTTTTCTTTCTTAAAATGAGTATACATTTTTTGGCACCTTCTGTGTGTTGTGTATTATTCACATATTTACTTTTATGTGTATTTATATATGTGTAATATATATATTTATATATGTGTGTGTATATGTATATATATATGTGTGTATATATATAAACTCAAGGAACCCCAAATACCCCCCAAAACTTAAAAAAGAACAAAGTTGGAAGACTTACATTTCTTGATGTCAAAACTTACTACAAAGCTATGAGAATCAAACAGTATGGTACTGACGTAGAAAAGACATACAGACTGACAGAATAGTGACCATGATGCCAAGACCATCCTTCAGGAAAAGACTAGTCTTTTCAACAAATGATGCTTGGAAACCTGGATATATACATGCAAAAGAATAAAATTGAATGGTTACCTAACAGCATGCACAAAAATTAACTCAAAATAGGCCAAGGATCTAAGCATAATAGCTAAATCTATATAATTTATAAAATAAATCACATGAAGAAAGAATTCCAACATTAGATATGGCAATAATCTCTTACATATGTCACCAAAACACAGGCAAAAAAGAAAAAAATGCTTTATGAAAAATAAAATGTGTACATTAAAGAATATCATCATCACTGCAAAAAAGCTACTTACAGAATGGGAGGAAGTGTTTACAAATCACGGGTCTTGTAAGGGATCAGCAGCAGAATACACAAAGAATTACTAAAAGTCAATTAGAAAAAAAATTATTACATGAGGAAGGGACTTAAATAGGTATTTTTCCAACGAAAATATATAAATGACCAATACGTGGATGAAAACATGCTCAATATCACTAACAATTAAGGGAATGTACAACAAAACCACAATAAGATACCACCTTTCACACGTTCAGATAGTTACTATCAACAAAAAATACACAGAAAATAATTTTTAGTGAGGATGTAGAGAAATTAGAACACATGCACACTCTTATTAGAAATGTAAAATGGTAAAAGTACTTTGGAAAACAGTACAGTAGTTATTCAAGATATTGAAAAGAGGGTGGGGGGAGATAGGACAAAGGGTGAGATCACATATGTTGAACTTTAAAGACTCATCAAGGGCTGTTATTTCTTCTGATTCTCAGAAAACCAACAGTGGTCTTGTCAGTGCTCCAGGATAGCCTTGCTGTGTTAGTTGGGCCTAGAGAAGCAGTGTCCACAGTAGGTGGTAGCTTATGTGAGACTTCCATAGAAGGGCTCCAAGGGTAATTTTGATCAACTTAAAAGCATCAGCCTGGAGTTAGCAGCAAATCTTCTGCGATGGAATCTGTATTGATTGCCAGGTTGGGCACAGGATGAGACAGGAGGGGGGACCATTCTGTAGAAAAGCACATCTCTTTTAATGCTCTGACAGGTCTCTCTGATTCACAGGATGCCTTCAGGGCTATGCACCCTGACCTTGACCTTGTGCACTTATACCTTAAACCACTGCTCATTGGAGAGTTTGCGACAGAAGAACCCAGCCAGGAGAGAAACAAAAACGTGAGTGAGGTACCAGGATCCAGGCCTGTGAAAGATAAGGTGTATTTCAAGGCCAATTTACTGTTTTCTGTAAGAAACAAACAACTGTGCCTGGGTAGGCCCACAGAACTTTAAATAAATGGATTCCAAAACACGTATTTCAAAACAATGTCTTTCTCTTTTTCCCTCAGAACTCTTAAATTTTCTGTGAAATAAAAGAATGGCAGTGTTGGCCTTGCATCAAAGAGTAATGTCACTTCTCTAAGCAACTACCTCCTTCCAGGAAACTTACATGCATTTCTTTTCAGAGACTGCTTGTAATCATGTGCTTTATGCCCATGTCTATGTTCCCTGCTCAGCTAAGCTCCATGACAGCAGAGAATCTGTCCATCTTGCTTACTGCCATGTTCTCAGGACCCACCTGCGCAGGATCAGACATGTGGTCAGAGGCTCATGAATAGCTGTTGAGTGAAAGATGAATGTCTCCTCACTGCAAGCCCATTTTATATTTGGGAAAATTATCATTTGGGAAGAATAAATTACTTTCAGAAAGTCCCATAGCTTGTAAATCAAAGAGCTAAGCCTCCAAATCACTTCTTTGTGGCCTCAATCCCTGAGTATTCCAAAAGATGAATGCCATTCTTTCTTCATTATCATGACTACACATAAATTATTGTCATCTCAGAGACACGGTCTCTATGAGACTAAGAACTCACCAGGACAGATTTTCATAAAGCTTAAAGGGATTTTTACTTAACATGAAACAACTCAATTCTTTGCAATTTATTTTTGCTAAAGCTTACCTTTATCTGATTCTTAATTCTTTTCAAATAATTGGCACAAAACACTGATTCACACACCACTATGAAGCAGACAGAATAAAGATTTTATTCTCTTTCAAAGAAATGAATAGACAGACTCACAGAGATGGCTCCTTGGAGGGCCAAGCTCCTCCTGGTTATGTGCAAATCTGGGACTGACACTCAGGCTTGTTCTGCAGACCCACGGGCATCCTACAGTGCAGTTCTGTAGAGAAGAGTGGGCTCTGAGGGTGGACGGCCTGAACTCACAACCCAACCTTGCCATTATCAAGTTGTACAAGTGCCCAACCACTGTGGGGCTCAGTTTCTTGCCCTATAAAATAGCTCCAGTAGAACCAACTGCATAATAGTTATTGGAAAAATGATTGAAAGAAGTCAAGCCATGTAAAGTGTTTATAGCAGTGTCGGAAACTTTGCAAATTCTTGATCAAATATAAATGTTACATTATTATGAAACCAATGGTGGTACTGTAATTAACAAATTTCCAGATATCTCTTCATCTTTTGGGTTCAGTGGACTTAGGTTAAAAGTGGAAGATGATGCTATTGCTTTATCTAAAAGGTTCATCTAGAAAAAGAAAATTCCCCTAATGGCTGAGAAATATAAGATAGTCACTACATAAAGGATTATTGGTCTCTAAGGCTAAAGATCTACTATAAATTTTCTTTTGTACATCTATGTGGATACTCAAATCACTATGTATAGAAAATTGGTGTTTGAGCATAAATCTGGGTGATAGGTGTAGGTTTGGGTCCAACATCTGTCTCTGACTTGCTGGTGACTTCAGGCCAGTCACTATTCTGGGTTTCAGAGACCCTCATTCTATAATAAATGGACTGGCTGAGATTCAGCCTAGATAATACTAATTAAAATGATCAAATCATTAAAATTATCTATGGCCACAAAAATTCCAAAGTTTATGGGGTCTTGGTACAGGAAATTATTCAGGCAGCAGCTCCTTTAAAAGTTGCTTCATGCTGGGGCGGCACCTGTGGCTCATCGAGTAGGGCACCGGCCCCATATACCAAAGGTGGCGGGTTCAAACCCAGCCTCAGCAGAACTGAAAAAACGGAAAAATAGCCAGGTGTTGTAGCAGGCGCCTGTAGTCTCAGCTACCGAGGGGGATAAAGTGAGACTCTGTCTCTACATAAATAAATAAATAAATAAATAAATAAATAAATAAATAAATAAATAAATAAATAAATAAAAGTTGCTTCATACTGGGTGTGCAGGGGCATGCCTGTAATCTCAGCACTTTGGGAGGCCGTGCAGGAGGATCAGAGGAGCCCAGGAGGTCAAGGCTGCAGTGAGCTAGGTCAGGGCACTGCACTCCAGCAAAAGACCATACCTTTTCGAAATAAATTAAAATAAAAGTTTTGCCAGTGAATTTTGAAATGACAGTTTTGACATCTAGAATTATTTTCATCATTCTTTTATTTCTTACGTCTCTCTCTTCTTACATCTGTGCAGCCCTGCTGTCTTTCTCAGACCCTGTTCGCCTTCTCAACTGCTTGGTTTCAAATCCAATATAATCAATATACCAAGAGGTATTTCTTTCCAACCTTACAAACTCTGCAGGGGACTGTGACAGTGTTATGGACCAATGCTAATTCTGTGCACAAGCACACAGGGACATGCACACAGCACCATTCTGCCCAGCAGATGCTCACTAATCCCCCTGGAGACCTGCCTTGTAGCTAGAGATTTACTGAGCAGCTCTCAGAAAAGTCATCCTTAGAGCTAATCTGAATGAATTATATTCTACTGTGTTTGCTGTCTTCTATGAAAGAGCCCTTTGTACACATTAAACAATTGGCTTGGAAGCACTTTGTAAACTCTACCAGTAACTATGTTAACACAGATCCATCTAGAAAACCAAGTTCTCCAAAGCAAAACCAGAGCTTAGTCAACACCTGAAATAATGCTGGTGGCTTAAAAAACAACCCTTAGGCTCATGTAGCCCTCTACCGACGCATCCTCTGCTTCCTCCTCCTCTAGAAAAAAACTAATTTCAAGTTCCATAGCAGTGTGGGGACAGTTTAAAAGTCACTAATCATCTTTCACCAACAAAAAGAAATTATCATCATTTTTATTTCAAAGATTTTGTTCACTGGTTCATTGGGAGGTTTTGTTTTTAATTCTAGACAATTAAATTTATTAATATTGATAAAATTCTACTAACAAAATAAATTTATCACTAAACTAATAAAATAAAATGAGATATTAATGATAGTAATTTCTATTCCCTTTTCCCTAAATTAATTAATTTTTTTGAAACATTTATTCACAGTCCCAGTTGGTGAAAGATTTCCAAGAATTATGGAAGACATTAGAGGCTATGAACATGTTTGATGCCAACCTGGGGTTCTTCTTCCTTCACTTGGCCCAGATCCTCACTTTGGAAGTCTTGGCTTGGCTAATCCTGTATCAGTTTGGCAGTGGCTGGCGTGTTACAATACTCATTTCCTTTCTTCTCACAATTTCTCAGGTAAGTGGATATCCTGAGCCCAGGCAGTGTCCTCACAGGATGGCTCAGTTTTTTCTTCCCTCTTTAGGTTGGTGTCAGCTGCCCTCTTGTTTCTTGACAAGCCACTCACCCACATTAGACAACTCACAGCAAGTAAGCAAACTTCAGTGGGCACCAGTTCTCTCATCTAAAAAAGGGGGACAATAATAAATGTGGACTTATTCTCAGGAGGTCTAATACTAAGGTGTGAAATGCCCAGCACAGGCTGGGCTTATGGCCAATGTTTAATTAATTGCCACGGTTTGCCCCATTTTATTCTCACAATTTCAGTAACTGAAATTCTGTCATTGGACATATAACACTCATCTTTATCTTTCATTCATTAACCAACCTACATTTAACCATGCAGCAGACCATTAATTCTCCAAGGGCAGAGACTGTATCATATTATATACAAATAAGCACATATAAGTCCTCTGTAAGTGAAAAACAGAAACTGATACTTAGCAGAGTATTTGATAAATTCTAGTGGAATTAAGTATGAACCTCTAAATGTGGGCTTCTATGAATGCAGCACTGTGTTGTTACTATGAATGGAAATTCACACACTCCCTGCTCCCGAGAAAGGAGTCATCTAGTGGAAAGATAGTCGTTCAAACAGCTAAACATTCTGCATGACAGAATGGTGTTAATGCCAATGAGAGAAACAAGCGTGTGCTCTTAGAGTAGAAAGGAGCATTTAATACTCATTGGAACAAGTAGGAAAGGTTTTGTAGAGAATTAACAGCAAAGCATTTCCAAGTTCCATAATTTTGCAGGTTAATTTTTTTCATGATCAGCCATCTTGTTTTATTTCTTGTAAAAAGTGACTTCTGAAATTCAATGGTTTTTTGTGCTCAGCATAAGCTGACACTTTATATGTACATGAGTTGCACAACAGCCCATGAGTCAGGTCTGAGTGCCCATTTTGAAGAACTGAAGGCACAGTAACCTGTACAGAATCACAAAGTTCATAAGTGCTAAAGAACAGTTCAGAATCCAAATCTGTCTGACTCCAAAGTTCATGCTCATTCCTCTGCATATTAGAAAATGTTTACAGAGGCAAGGAGAGCATTTCAGGCTGAGAGAACCACCTGTGCTAAGGCATAGAGGTTAGAAAAATAGGACACGGGAGAAAAGAGAAGCCTGGCATGAGGTCAGACCAGATCACTCCGTATTCTCAACAGGCCTCTTGCATCTGCTGTCAGGCTTATTTATTTCTATCGTCTTAAATTCTCAACGTCTTTAACAACTTCGTCTCTCCAAGGCTCAGTGTGCAGTTTTGCAGCATGACGCAGGACACCTTTCCGTATTTAAGAAGTCCAAGTGGAACCATCTGTTGCAAAAAATTGTGATGGGCCATCTCAAGGTACAGAACATCAAAGAGTGTGCTTGCTTTGGCAGCACATATACAGAACGTCAAAGAGTATGATAGGGATTCTTGAATGTCAATCTGTCAGGCAGTAGTTTCCACGTTCGTTTGACTGTGCAATCGCATTCATAAAAAAATGTTTATGGTAACCCACTAATAAGTGTGTTAGTATTATAAAGTGTATAATACTTTTACACTTATAGTGTAGATAATATTTATATACTAACATGTAATACAGTGTTATAAAATGTGTTAAAATGAGAATTTTTAATTACCCTGATAGACAATTTGTTCCAATCCCTGGCAGTCCATTACCTTAAGAAACCATTCGCAGAAGAAAGTTTGTGGCTTTAAAAATGAAGATGTGTACTCTGAAATCATGAATGGGAATATTTTTAGAGGCAGTTTGAACACTAATTACTGGGAAGTCAGTCCCAGGAGAGTGGAGCTATGAAGAAAGTGAAAAGATGCAAGAAAACAGATAAAAGTGAAGAGCTAGCAAAGGAGTAGCAGGGAAAGGCAGATGGTTGCAAAGCCCCAACTGCTGAGAACAGGAGATAATGCAATGGCAGCTGGTCTTGGCCACGCACTGTAAGTGAGGAAGCTACAGAAAGCACACACTCTCTTCTATGCACCTAGGAGAGTGCCTGGCACTTAGTAGACCTTCAACAGGCATTGTTGAGTGGGTATTGAGCAAATAGGACTCCTATGAGCAGCTTCCAGCACCAGCTTTGGCAATACTCACTGTGTGACCTCTAGTAAATCAAATTTTATCTCTGGGCCCTGTTTTCCCATCTGCAATGTTAAGAGTTAAACGAGATCTCTGCACTTTTAGAACTCTGGGATTTAGTGACTCTGTCATCTCGCCTTTAAGGGAGGCCCAGAGCCTTCCACTAAAGCTGTGAATTCAAACAAGGCTCTCTTAACAAACTGAATGAATGCACATTTGTTCTTCCTTAACAAAGAACTTTTTGGCATGTACACCTTTCTGGTTGTCTGGCTCCACGAAGTCTAATGACTTGAAAGTGGCCATTAATAAAAGGAAAAGAGAGTGCTGGGTCAGGCCCACAGAGAGTCATGAGCAGCAATTACTGCCAGGAAATAGTGAGCAAAGGCAGATGGGACTCACATCAGATGACAGGCTGCCACCTATCAGGTTCAATCTAACCCTATTAAGCTGTTGTCTCATGTAAGCCTCAAGATGAGGATTACAGCACCCCTATTTTCAGTTGAGACTGATGTTTAAAGGGGCCAGAACTTCCATAATTGATCACATCCCTACATTGGCCACCTTACGTTGACTGGACATGCACCACATGTACATGCAGTAGGCCTGGTTCCTTACATTGACCAACTGTGTATGTTGGCCAGTTTTTTATAGTCCCTTGGGTGGTCAACTTACAGAGGTTCTACTATATCTAGACCATGAGCTGCGAAGTAGATGCCAGCATCATTTTAAGATCTCCCCAAGGTGATTCTAACCTGCAACCAGAATGACAACTGTTACTTTAATAGTAGACCTGCCTTTTTTGTGGGAGCTTAGCCACTCATTAGCTGGATCACATTGAACAAGTTACTTAATGTAACTTGAATCTGTTTCTTCAACCATAAAATGAGAATAGGGACCTGGTAGGGGTGTTGTCAGGATTTTACACAATACTCTGTGTTATGCTTAACACAGTCCCTGGGAATATGGGAAATGCCCAATAATGATTAGCTATTACTACAAGTAGGAACAGTCTTCCATGATCAAAATGAGGGCCCAGAATCATTAAGACAAATATTTAATGGTGATGACATCAGGGAGATAGGGAAGTAGAGCACAAGTCATAATATCACTGAGGAGCAATGGGCTTGGAAGCACCTGTTCTGACCCACACTCTCTCCCCCTGAGCACACTGAGGTTTCAGTAAATTATGTAGCACAGCTTTGGAGTTGGATCCATATTAGAGACACGTCTGTCCCTCAAAATGCTTGGAATAAATGATAAATTGTCATTTTATGTGTCAAGTTTCACTTAGCCAGAAAATTCTTGTATGCATCCTATTGGACCCTTTATCCACCAGTGTTAGATAAGAGAGGTGTTTCTGGAAGCACTCAGAAATGCCACAGAGTAAAGGCAACTGTTTTTATCATGTTCTTGAGCATTTTTAGATAATGAGCCTTCCCAGTTTGCAAGCCCTTTTCTGAGGAGCGAGATGAAAGGTGAGACTCCTAATGCCCAGGAGTAAGTGGAAGCTGATTTTGTACCAGTGTGTGGAATATTTCAGATCAGCCCCACCCCAGGGGGCATTTTTTTAAAATCAGTGCTATCCCATTGCCCCAAATTTGTACACAGTTCTTTATACGTAAATTTTCTGTCCAATGAAAATTTGCACTAATTTTAATGAATATAACCTTCATGGACTCACAAACAAAAATAAGAAAAAGAAAATGTCTTTTAAATTTAAATCATTAATTTTAAATATCCTCTGCCTTTTTAGCAGGCATAATCAGGGATTCGTGAGAAAAAAGAATATGAACTTAGACAATATTCAAGAGATAATATTACTTACGGGGACAATAAGTCAAAAAAACTATAACATAAAGAGCAAAATCACCACTGTATACATGCATTCAATTTTAAATTTCAAACTTAACTTCATATAAATTACCTCTTTTCTCTCTTTTTCTATAAAAGGAACATATATTGAGATTCTTGGAGGGTCTCATTTACTAGCTGCCTAAAAATACATATGTTCGGGTCTTTGCACAACAAAAGAACCCTTCTGAAAACAAACCATGAAATGTCTGCATACGTTCTGTACTTTTGTGCAATACTAAAATTCAAATGGACTCCCTGTAGCCTATTTATTTATCCCCCAGTGTGTATATTTTAAAAACAGTAAGAATTAATCATGTTACAGGGATAATGGGACAGAATATTGAAATCATGATCCTCCTGGAAATTCTGGCCTATACTCATTTCATGACTATGTGCTAAAACATTTCAATTTAGTAGGAGAAAAGATGTAAAACATGTTATTTCCTGTAATCCTCTCAGAAACCTCATCAATTTCAGAGATGAGGAAATTGCCCAAGTTCACACTTCTAAATAGATGTCAAGCAGGGATTTTAATTCAGGTTGGTTTTAGTTCAAAGCCTAGGTTCTTTCTACTGTGGGAAAAGACCCAACCCGGAAATGAACAGTGACTTAGGGTGGCTCCTTTTCAAAATTTGGGGCACCCTATTGGGCATGACTTTATAGTCCTCATTTGCCCGTGAATTATTCTCTCCTTTGTCTCTGGCTTCCAGCTAAGGAGTCAGTGGGGAGCTAACTACTTTACATCATACCCATAACCACACCAACCCCTGTCCTAAGCTTTATCTGTTATGATCTTCTGCCTAAACTATCCTGAGTCAAAACTTGTCTCTCATATTACCAGTTACTGTAGGTAGTTTATGACTGTTTCAAATATTCATTTAAATGGGAAACCTGGGGCCACTTTTTTCTCCAGAACTAATTAAAGTCTTAGAGCTGAAATTTCTTTATATGTAAAATAGGAATAATAATCTCAGCCCAACTATCTTCAGATTTGATTTTTTTTCCAAATGAACAAATAAGAGAAGGATGAAAACCATCTTTTAACAGACTTTTATGAGTTTCATTGTCAGGAGTTGTTTTAGCCTTTTTAGCAAATAAGAGAAGAATGAAAAACATCTTTTAACAGGCTTTTATGATTTTTGTTGTCAGGAGTTATATTTCTGGTTCAGGGAATTATTTCTTCATAAGCTATGACAGCCTCTGTTCAATGAGTCATTCCATGACCCAACAGTGGGGACAAGCTCAGGAAACACAAATATCATATTTTCACTTTGAGGATGAATGCAGAAAATTGATGGTGAAGGGTATTTCAGGAGATCTATCTTCCAGCTAACAAGCCCTCTCTTCTCCTCAGGCCCTGTCACAAAACTGGTGGAATTACACGCACTTCCAACATCATGTAAAGACAAACATCTATCCCAAAGAACCAGATGTCAACATGGATGCACTTTTTCTGCTTGGAGATTTGCAACCTGTCCAGGTATACTTAGACATGTGAACACGGGAGTAGAGCTCCAGAAAAGGATGACCTTTGGCCTTGCCTTAGAAAGATCAAGCTGGAAGTTCTGGCTTCACGATATGGGAGCATCTTTCCTCCCTTTAGGTCCTAAAAATAGACTTGAAACAACTGAACCTAAGAACTCACATCACTCTGAGCCATCCCAGTAATGGACACACCCCTGTTCAGTGCCTGTCATTATCTTGACATGACACAAACTAGGGTTAGATAGTGGCACTAAGGACTGAGTAGGATGGGAATTGTCCAAAGGTGAACAAGGATATGGGGAAATGTTCACCAAGAGAACACAGGTCAGTACATTCTGTCAGCACTAGATCACTAGTAACTAAATGTCCAGTTATCTCAACTAATTCTAGCCTGGTTAAAAGAGAATGTGCAGTAGTATTTTGTTCATGTCCATGCTGGTGCATTTATGCATGAACCCACAGTCTAAAACTCTTGTAACAGAATTAGAAATATCAGTTCTAATTTGAATTTCATAAACAACAGAAAATACAGGAGAAAAGTCATCTCCACAGTTTCTCAGTTATTGATTTTTTTTTTATCTTCAACTTAAAACCATAACATAAAGGATGATTTAAATTACCAAGTATTTTAGGAGGGACTCTTCCTTTTAAAAAGTAGGTATAAGGATAAACACAGCGATGTACCTCACCTCAAAGGAAAATGCTGGCTCCTGAAATCGTGTACTTAAGAAGAGGTTGCTAAATAAAGGAGATTTACAAAATAAGGGAGTGTAGCTTTGTCTGTTGTTGCTGGGCCCTGTCTTGTACATAAACTAAAGATCCCACAACTTTTTTTTAAATTTTGTTTATTAAATCATAAACACATAGCTCATGCACACATTAATGCATTTATGGGGTACAATGTGCTGATTTCATATAGAATCAGGAATGCTTCATCACACTGGTTAATATATACCTCATCTTGTTTACTTAATTATTGTGTTAAGACATTTAGATTCTATACTAATAGATATGACATGCACCCTTGCATTATGCACAATAGGTGTGATCCCACCATTCACCCTCCCTCAATCTGACCTGCCCCCCCATCCCCCATCCTTGGGCCATAGTTGTAATCTATTCTTCATACGAAAGTGTGAGTAATTACAAATTGGTTTCATACTAGTACTGAGTATATTGGATATTTTTTCTTCCATTTTAGAGATACTTTACTAAGTAGAATATGTTCCAGCCCCATCTACATAAACATAAAAGAGGTAAAGTCTCCATCTTTTTTAAGGCAGCATAATATTCCATGGTATACATATAACACAATTTATTCATCCATTCATGTGTCAATGAGCACTTAGACTTCTTCCATGACTTGGCTATTATGAATTGAGCTGCAATGAACACTCTGGTGCAAATATCTTTGTTATAAAGTGATTTTTGGTCTTTTGGATATACCCCTAGTAGAGGAATTGCAGGATCAAATGGTAGGTCTACTTTTAGATTCCTGAGTATTCTCCATATTTCTTTCCAAAAGGGACATATTAGCTTGCACTCCCACCAGCAGTACAGAAGTGTTCCCTTTTCTCCACATCCACACCAACATCTGTAGTTGTGGGATTTCGTTATGTGAGCCACTCTTACAGGAGTTAGATGATATCTCTAAGTGGTTTTGATTTGCATTTCTATGATGATTAAAGATGATGAGCATTTTTCATGTGTCTGTAGGCCATGGACCTATCATCTTCTTCAGAGAAGCTTCTGTTCAAATCCCTTTCCCACAATGAAATGGGATTACTTGTTTTTGTCTTATTAATAAGTTTGCATTCTCTGTGGATTCTGGTTATCAAACCTTTGTCAGAAACATACCCTGCAAATAGCCTCTCCCATTCTGAGGGCTGCTTTACTTACTGTGTTCTTGGCTGTACAGAAGATTTTTAGTTTGATCAGATACCAGTAATGTATTTTTGGTGTTGCTTCAATTGCCTGGGGGATCCTCATAAAGTATTCTCCCAGATTAATTTCTTCAAGTGTTTCTTCTGCACTCTCTCCAAGAATTTTTCTAGTTTCATGTCCTGCGTTTAAATCTTTTATCTGGTGAGAGTCAATTTTTGTTAATGGTGAAAAGCGTGGGTCCAGCTTCAGTCTTCTATAAGTCACCAATTCTCCCAGCACTATTTGTTAAATAGGGAATCTTTCCCCCAATTTATATTTTTGATAAGCTTATCAAAGATCAAATGATGATAAGTGTCTGGGTTCATCTTTTGGTTCTCAATTCTGTTCCATATACCTACCTCTATTTTTGTGCCAATACCATGCTGTTTTGATCACTATAGATTTATAATATAGTTTGAAGTCTAGTAGCATGATTCCTCCTGATTTGTTTTTATTTCTGAGTAGTGTCTTGGCTATTTGAGGTTTTTCTTCTTGTTTCATATAAAATGAAGTACTATTTTTTTCAGATCTTTAAAGTGTGATGATGGTGCTTTGATAGGGATTGCATTAAATTTGTAAATTGCTTTGAGCAATATAGACATTTTAACAATGCTGATTCTCCCTAGCCATGAGCATGGTATGTTTTTCCATTTGTTAACATCTTCAGCTATTTCTTGTCTCAAAGTTTCATAATTCTCTTGATAGAGATTTTCACATCCTTTGTTAGGTAAATTCCCAAATATTTCATCTTCTTTGGCACATTGTAAAGGGAATAGAGTCCTTGACTGTTTTTTCAGCTTGACTATTATTAGTATATATAAAATGTTACTGATTTATGAGTATTTATTTTTGTATCTTGAGATGCTACTGTATTCTTTTATCACTTCTAAGGGTTTTGTGATTGGAAGAGAGCCTAGCCAGGGAGTTGGTGGACCGGGGACCCTGGTGATCAGTAGAGCGAGACTCGAGCTATGCTCTTTCCAACACGAAGCAAGTCTCTCTCCCCTTGTGACTCCCCACTTCTATTAAAGTTATAGTTTCAGTGCAACTGTCCCAAAGCTCATTAGGTGCCCTGCCCTAGCAAAAATCTGCCAAATACTCCAGATTTTGCAGGGAGTAGTCTTCCAGACTGCCAGGAGAAGAGGGAGGGGTGGATTGGGAGTTCAGGAAGGTAGGGAGAATATTAGATCAACTTTTGGCCCAGGTATGAGACTGCCTGGGCTTGCAGCAGTATCTCTCTGCTGTTCTCTCCCCTTTGGTGAAACAAAATGTCCTCTGTTCTCTACCCGCCTCATGCTGCTCTCCTGAGTGGGGGGAGGGGAAGGATTCCCGTCCTCGTTGGGATGGATTTTGTATCTGAAATTTGTTTCCTTCAAGTCCCAGCTTGTTGCAGCAGGGATGATGATGTAAACCTATCTCCTCTCTCTCGGCTCAGCTCCCAATATTCTGCTTTATTGGGTCATTTCTCCCTCTGGATGGGAACCTCTGTCGAAAGCTGGCATCAGTCAGCTGTCTTGCCTCCCTCCTATCCTGCAGCTTTTTGAAAATGTTTTCTCACTTTTGGGAGACTCATCCTCTTCCCTGGCTGACATGGGAAATAAAGTCTCTTCCTTCCATGTCACAAACGATTTGCTTTTAACAATGGCTTCACAAACAAGTTGAACCTCTGTGATGTTTGTGGACTTCCAGGGTTTTCCCTATAATTGGGACATGTTGCTTTCTCTAGTTGCTCCCCTGCCCACTGCCCAGAGCTAGGGCGTCTGTCTCACTGAAGTTCATGAAGCAGCCTGGCTCTCTCCTTCCTGCCTCCCTAGAGCTGTGTTCAGTGCACCCGCTCCTCTTCACAAACAAGGGAGGCCCCTCCCCATGTTCCGCAGCTGCCCCTGAGACATCCCTAGAACCTTAGAGTTCTGTAGAATATAGTTTCAAAGCCATTGTACAGGGCAGTATTTATACTCCATTCAAACACTTAAATTATTTAGATCCTACAATTTAGCAGTTTCTCATCAAAAATATTCCTGATAAGTTCTGAGATTTTTCTTCCTTCCCTGTTTCCTACCAGTCTCTCCCCTTCTTTATTCAGATATCAACTTCTTTAACAAGCATTTATTGGATCTTCTATGTCCTGTGTTCATGTCCTTAAACACTAGAGATCCTCCTTTGAGGTGATGTGCAAAATCAGTCCATTTATCTTGATTACCTCCCAAGTATTTTCTACCTATTCCTTTTTCTGTATTTCATGCTACTGAAATATTTGAAGATCTGAGAGTAACTACAACAGCAATTATCACTTCATAACCATGATAGTTGTTTTTTTAATTCAGATTAATATGAGGGTACAAATGATTAGGTTACATTGTTTGCGTTTCTAAGGTAAAGTTCAAGTTGTAGTTGAGGCAGTTGAGCCCTTCATCGTGGGGATGTGCTGTATACCCTCACAGTGTGTCCATCAGGTGAGAGCTCACCAATCCCTCTCCATCCTCTCCTTTCCCTCTTGTCACCCTCCCCCCGTCTGAATATACTTGTGTTATTCTCTCATATGGGCATCCAGTTGTTTTTTTATTATATTCATATTAGTATTGAGTACATTGGATACCTGCATTTCCATTCTTGTGATATTTTACTAAGCAGAATATGTTTCAGTACCATTCTTCTTAGTCCACATCCTTTTTATAGCTGAATAGTATTCCATGGTATACATATACCACAGCTTATTAATCCATTCCTATGCCAATGGGCATTTAGGTTGTTTCCCATCTTGGCAATTATGAATTGAGCTGCAATAAACAATCTAGTGCAAATGTCCTCATGATAAAATAATGTTTTTTTCTTTTGTATAGATACCTAGTAATGGGTTGCAGGATCAAATGGAAGGTCTATTTTAAGTTCTTAGAGGATTCGTCATACTTCTTTCCAAAGAGGATGTATCAGTTTGCAGTCCCACCAGCAGTGTAAAAGTGTTCCCTTCCCTCCATACTCACATCATTTGCAGCATTGAGATTCTGTGATGTGAGCTATTCTCTCTGGGATTAGATGATCTCTCAGGGTGGTTTCAATTTGTATTTCTCTGATGATTAGGGATGATGACCAATTTTCCAAGTGGTTGTTGGTCATTTTGCTATCTTCTTCAGAGAAGGTTCTGTTCATGTCTCTTGCCCAATGATAGATGATATTGTTTGCTCGTTTTTGTTGTTGTTATTGATTAATTTGAGTTCTCTATAGATTCTAGTTGTCAATCCTTTGTCAAATTCATAACATGCAAATATCTTTTCCTAACCTGAAGGTTGTCCGCTTGCTGTGATTATTGTGCCCTTAGCTGTGCAGAAGCTTTTCAGCTTAATCAGGTCCCATCTGTTTATTTTTGTTGAAGTTACCATTCTTAATGTCATCTTCTTCATAAAATCTTTCCCCAGGCTGACATCATCTAGAAGATTACCCATGCTCTCCTTTAGAATTTGTACATGATAGTTATTTTAATGTGTAATAGTAAGAGAAGGACAGACCAACCAAGTCATCTAAATAGGAGAAGAAATATATCCATAGGAAGGAGAATTTCACAGGAGTGGGGGAAGCAAGTGTCAAACACTGTTTAAAGTGCTGTGACTGACTGAACACGTAGTGAAAAACATGGAGCAGGTGTGAACTATCATTTATCCACTCATTCCCTCAGTAAACATTTATGGATTGTCTTCCAGGCACTGGAGATGTAACCTTTGCTCCTATCTCCTCTCAAAGCATCTGCTGTCTTTGTGCCTTGAGTGCAAGCTGATTAACTAAGGGAATGCATAGAAAAGGAAGTAAATTCTCAATAGTGAGTGTATGTAATAATTGTATTACTGTATGTAATAAATAATTGTGTATAATACATAATAAATATAGAGAAGAATGTCCAGAAAGAATCCAATGGTGTAGTATGAAAAAGAGTATTAACAACAGCAGGATACATTAGCATCATGCCTTAAAGTAGTGAATCATAGTCTGAGATCCATTATGAACACAAAAGAGGAAAGGTGGGCAGACAGAAAGGGGCCGGGTCTGACTCCATCTCTACCCATTCATGAACAGACAGAGTTACACACAGATCCTAAAAACCCCAGTTGAAGAAGAGCTAGAATAACTCATTAGAAATTTTCCTGTTCAGTCTCCATTCCACTTCACATAAGAAGAAAAACTATTCAAAATGATTCCCACCGGTTTCAAATGCAAGAATTGCCTACATTTGATGAAAGCAAAAAGATGCTGCACTATTTCCTCCAATGACAGGTCTGGTTCTTCTAGAACTAAAAGGAAGTGTTCCATAAAATTTGGAAGTCGTTAAAAAGCCTGACTCAAGAAACCAGAAGGTCCCACATGGCCCCAAGGCTATTGGCTCCCACATCTGCTAGTGCTCTGGTTTGACGCTAACAAAACCGGTCAGACGGCTCTTTCTGTAGAGATTTCAGACACTCGCACACATGCACACACATCCTGGAGTGTGATGATGATAAATGCTTTCTCTTATTTTATGTTTTTCTTTCTCCATTTCAGTATGGCAAGAAGAAAATCAAATACATCGACTATGAAAAGCAGCACCTGTACTTCTACACGGGTGAGTCTGTCAGAGCCACGTCCTTTATCAACCCATTGCCTTGAAGCAAGCCCAGTCAAGCCAGAAGTCATGACTAGAATGCTTTCACAAAAACCAGCTGGATCTTACAGTTACTAAGAAAAGTGACCTGTTTTCTTTCAGACTCAATAAAGTAGAAATCTGTGAGGGAAATGGGCCTTTTAACCAACATCTCCTGACTCTGGGTGCTGAACAGGGACAGAGGTAGAGGCCCCTTGAGGGGATCCTACATCTGGGACTCTCCTTCTGGAAAAACTGAACCCCTGTAAAGGGAAAAAGGTAGTGGTGTTTGGACAGGGAGGGAAGAAAGATGGGGAAATAATTCTGGGGCATTTACAGTGTGATACCAGAGAAAAGGAAGCACCCAGGAAAAAAAGACATCTGCCAAGGTCCTGAGCAGAAGAAAGGGGCTCTCCTTGGCACTCTGTGGAAGGCAGGAGACACATATGTCTCAGTGTGAGTAGGCAGGCCTGGTCCAAAGGAAAATGGAGGTGGCTGGTAATTCTGGTATCAATAAAATAACATCATAAGCAAAAAACCTTTGCTCTTAACCAAAATCAAGCTCATGGTAGCTTACAAAGAGAATTTGCTAAGAACTATGAAACTGCCCATTGGAGACACACTAACACACTGGGAAATAAAGCAAGATTGGGGAAGGAACCAGACATTTGCTATAGACCAGTGGTTTTCAACCAGGGGAAATTGTGGTGCCAGGGAACATTTAACATTGTCCGGACACAGATTTCGGTCATCACAACAGAAGTGTGGGATGGTACTGATATCTAGTGGGTAGAAGCCAGGGATGCATTGCAGCATTCTACAGTGCAGAGGACAGCCTCTCGTCACAGGTAATTATCTGGCCCCAAATGCCCACGGTACTGAGGCTGAGAAACACTGTATTTCAGGTGATTTGACTGATATGCTTGAAATGGGCAGTGGGTGAATTTTTGAAAGTTGGGGCAATCACTCCAGCTGGCTCCTCCACAGCTAGAATCCATACTCCTGATCCCATACTTATCGCCTGCCCCACCTTACCCCATGATTGCATTAATGTACACAGCTATGATTTAATTTAAAAAAAAAAAAAAGATGTGCTTAATTCTGCAGAAACCAAAAGTGTGAGAGAGGCTTTTTAATCTTAGAAGGGTACAGACAAACCCTGCTAAGTGCAGAATACAAATGTCTTCATACAATAACTAAGAAAATGCCATGAAGGCTGTTAATCAGTTTGATGAAAATAGTTCAGATTGTACATGAAACCAGCACATTGTACCCCTTGATTGCACTAATGTACACAGCTATGATTTAATAATAAAAAATAAATAAAATAAAATAAATTCTGAGGCAGGCTAAAGGAAAATTACTGAAAGATATTGGCGAATTGGGAAGGGATGTGGAAGTTGATCGATGTGATTAGTCCAGGCCAACTTGTCTGCTGACTGGCGCTTCTCCAAGTTGGGCTCCTGCCCTCCAGAGTCCAGTAATTAGAAACCCTTACCTTCCTGTTGACTACGTCTCAGAAGGATGGATAGTTCCCTTCAGGTCTTTAAGAAACACACTTTTGGGCGGCTCCTGTGGCTCAGCGAGTAGGGCGCCAGCCCCATATACCAAAGGTGGCGGGTTCAAGCCCGGCCTCGGCCGAACTGCAAAACAAAAAAATAGCCGGGCGCTGTGGCGGGCGCCTGTAGTCCCAGCTACTCGGGAGGCTGAGACAAGAGAATCGCTTAAGCCCAAGAGCTGGAGGTTGCTGTGAGCAGTGTGATGCCACGGCACTCTACCCAGGGCGAAAAAGTGAGACTCTGTCTCTACAAAAAAATAAATAAATAAATAAATAAAAAGAAAACTCAGCCCATTTCTACAAAAAAATTTGTCAAAATTAGCCAGGCAGGGGCAGCACCTGTGGCTCAGCGAGTAGGGCACTGGCCCCATATGCTGAAGGTGGTGGGTTCAAAACTGGCCTCGGCCGAACTGCCAAAAACCCAAAAAACTATCCAGGCGTTGTGGCGGGCACCTGTAGTCCCAACTACTTGGGAGGCTGAGGCAAGAGACTTGCCTAAACCCAGGAGTTGGAGGTTGCTGTGAGCTGTGTGACACCACAGCACTCTATAGAGGGCGATAAAGGGAGACTCTGTCTCTACACACACAAAAATAATAATAATAATAATTAGCAGGTGGCATCTGTGGCTCAGTGAGTAGAGCGCCGGCCCCACCTGCCAGAGGTGGCGGGTTCAAACCCAGCCCCAGCCCAAAACTGCAAAAATAAATAAATAAATAACCAGACACAGTGGCCATGCCTATAGTCCCAGCAACTTGGGAGGCTGAGATAGGATTGTTTAAACCCAGGAGTTTAAGGTTGCTGTGAACTATAAAACACCTATAAACTATAAAACACTATAAAATACTGCACTCTAGCCTGGGGCAACAAAATAAACATATCCTAACATTAGGGGACAGTGATAGAATCAGATTATCATTATTATTATTATTTTTTTTTTTTTTTTTTTGCGGTTTGAACCCACCACCTCCAGCATATGGGACCAGCACCCTACTCCTTTGAGCCACAGGCGCTGCCTGATAGAATCAGATTATTGACCAGCCCAGAAAGGATCCCCTTCCTGGGAAGCATGTCCCTTCCAGGAAATAGTGAACGGACCAATCCAGGCCTCCCTAGCCTTTGCCTACCTACCTGCCCAAGTAAAGCTAACCCGCCCAAGAAGAATGGAGTGTATGTCTCTCTTAGGAAGTAGGGGACAGACAATCCTGGCTTACCTAACCCTTTAAATCCCCGTTGCCATAACCCATGTGTGGATTTCTCCCTAATCAGGAATCTCACCCTGACTGCACCCCAGATGGAATAAATCTACTTTGATTGCACATATTGGAATTCCACCTTCCTTTTGTCTGGAGCCTTGAAATGACTTTTATCTTTGGGTCCGGAACCTTTTACACAAGATCATCACACTTTTATTTGGCCAAAATGAAAGCAGTAAGAGAAAATACAGAGCAAAACCACATCTTCTCTGTTGGTGTAGCTTCTCTTCAGCTTCCCACCTGACTTCCTACTGGGAGTCAATGAAACAGCTGGATTTCTTCCTGTGTTGTCAACTGCTAAGTCTGTGCACCCAGCTAGGAAGACTCACAGACCATGTCAGGCAATTTTAATTAAACTAAACACAAAGTGACAAATGTCTTAGAAGAACGTAACACCAAAAGTGAAACACAGGCAAAGTTCAAACCAAAAAATTATAAAACTCACAAAGCTGCACTGTAACAGGTCATCATTTAGAAGTTTAAAAACAGCCAGGAGGGGGCGGTGCCTGTGGCTCAGTGGATAGGGCACTGGCCCCATATACTGAGGGTAATGGATTCAAACCTGGCCTGGGCCAAACTACAACAAAAAAATAGCCGGTCGTTGTGACGGGCACCTGTAGTCCCAGCTACTTGGGAGGCTGAGGTAAGAGAATCACCTAAGCCCAGAAGTTGGAGGTTGCTGTGAGCTGTGATGTCACAGCATTTTACTGAGGACGATAAAGTGAGACTCTGTCTCTGAAAAAAACAAATACAAAAACAAAAAAAAGCCAGGAGGCTCAGTGCCCATAGCACAGTGGTTACAGTGCTGGTCCCATACACCAGGGCTGGCAGGTTCGGGCCGGCTCAGGCCAGCTAAACAACGACAACTGCAATAAAAAAGAGCTGGGCGGGGCGGCACCTGTGGCTCAAAGGAGTAGGGCGCTGGCCCCATATACTGGAGGTGGTGGGTTCAAACCCGGCCCCAAACCCCAGCCAAAAACTGCAAAAAATAAATGAGAGACCAAAATACCATGATGTTGCTTAATTATCTATTAAGGAGCAACCTTTAGGGCGGCAACTGTGGCTCAAAGGAGTAGGGCGCCAGCCCCATATGCAGGAGGTGGCGGGTTCAAACCCAGCCTTGGCCAAAAAAATAAAATAAAATAAAATAAAAAATAGCTGGGCGTTGTGGCGGGTGCCTGTAGTTCCAGCTTCTTGGGAGGCTGAGGCAAGAGAATCACTTAAGCCCAAGAGTTGGAGGTTGCTGTGAGCTGTGATGCTATGGCACTCTACCTAGGGTGACACAGTGAGACTCTGTCTCAAACAAAAAATAAAAAATAAAAACAGCCAGTAGCAGTGAGTCATGCTTATAATCCTAGTCCTCTGGGAGGCTGAGGCAGGTAGACTGCTTGAGAAGTTGGAAACCAGCCTGAGCAAAAGTGAGACTCTATCTCTAAAAATAGCTGGGCACCTATAGTTCCAGCTACTCGGGAGGCTGAGGCAAAAGGATCACTTAAGGGCGGCTCCTGTGGCTCAGCGAGTAGGGCGCCGGCCCCATATACCGAAGGTGGCGGGTTCAAGCCCGGCCTCGGCCGAACTGCAAAACAAAAAAATAGCCGGGCGCTGTGGCGGGCGCCTGTAGTCCCAGCTACT